>VYXC01003310.1:1203077-1287677 GCA_013397175.1 Platysteira castanea
TTTTTTTTAATACGGTTGGATGAAAAAAATCTTTAGTGGAAGAAATCACCCAGAGCAACCTGATTAGAGAACTGAACAAGCCAACCTGAGAAGCACAGCATGAATAAGCGTGGTGCCATATTTCATTGTCTCCCCAAAGAATAAAAAACATTTGCTGTATATTTTGACAGATATACCTGCTACTCAACTGCTAGCCTGAATCAATGAGTGGAACTAGGCAGAAAAAGAGCAGGGATTCTGCAAATGCACTCACTTTAAAATTATGTCCCCCATGAGAGATTTAGTTGGGGGAGGGGAGTTCTGCTTTGCTTTTCTCTGGAAGAGAATATTCTGAGCAGCATTTGTTGATTTAGAGGGCAAGATTCTGCTGCATAGCCATTGAAGGTCCTTAATCATAAGTAAGGGGTTTTTAAAATCTTAGTTAGGAGAATTGTACTAACAATAGAAATGACAAAACTGGTCCCCACAAAAGGATGCTTAGAGCTGTAGGCTGCTGTTTTCTGAGAAGAGGTAGGCAGCAAAGAGAAAATAGAATATTCTTCTAAGCAATTGGCTGGTGCCTGTATTATATAGCTCATCCAGAACCGGTACATCTTTGCTTGAGGAGCCCCTTCTGATGAAGCAGTTTTGCATTCCCTGTGGGGATACATCACAAACATTGCATCTCTAGAGGACAGAATAAATTCTAATCACCAGAAAATCTGCCAGCAGGATATTAGTAGAAGAATTCACTCTGGAAAAAAAAATATTGTATGAACCCACTTCAAAGCATGTGGACAAAGACATTTAGTTACCACAGCCCTTTGCCTTCCTTCTGTGCAACCCCAAAGCCAGCAGGGTAGCACCCCTCCCAGAGGGTGCTACAGAGACAGGGCGATGAAGGGAGTCTCCAGCAAAAAGCCTGCTTCCTCCTATCAGCAAAGCCCCCTTTTAGAGAATGGTGGCAAACAGATGCCAGGTTTAGAAACGACTTGTTTGCTTCCCCTGAGCATCACAAAAATTCAATCCAGCAAAAGGTACTTTGTCACAGTCTTCAGTGCGTTTGTGACAGCTGGTGACAGATTTGCTTTGGAAATCACCTTTGGAAAGGATCTAACTTTGCAGGTTTCTTCTAAGCCTCTGATCCAAAGGGCCTGCCATCAGGGCAGACACCATCATTTCTATCCCACAGCCTCATTTTTACCACAGAGAGGACATTCCATGGGGCGTCCAGTCTCTCACACTCTGGCCTTGGTGACAATTAGTGTCTACCTGACAGACACTCCCAGATCCACAGAGACTCCACTGGTCTACAGGGAGAAGTTTAGGCTATTTTTAATTAGGTTGCAGAGCACAGTGAGGCTCTGAGCATGGGGCTGCATGTGCAATCTTAGTTTAAGCATTTGACAGTGCATCCATTTACTCAGCCAATGCAATTAGTAGTTTCTTTTGAAGATTGCCATGCGACCAGATCCTACTGGGCTGAATCACTCACTAGACAGGTGATTTCAACTAGCGATTTTGAGAGGATATTTCAGGCAAATTGCAATGATTACAGAGCAGAGGGCAGTTCTCTTAAATCCAGGCAAAAGAATGACACGATGAGAAATATCAAGTGTTCATATAATCCCTTTCGGACAGCAGATAATGGCAAGGATTGGGATTCTGTTTCTGACTGCATCATTGTGCAGATCCTTAGAAAAGTAATTTTATTTATCTGAATCTCAATTTTATTCCATTTTTATTTTCTTCTCTGACACCCGTGTATGACAAGAATTTGTGTAAAGGAAAGCCTACGAGAGGCAGCTAAAAAAACATTTCAGAATTCAGATTTTGAAATATTTTTTCCCAAAAATTTTTTGAACCTAGCTATTACTTGGTGTTAGTTAAGACAGCTCCCTTTCCTTCTGAAAGCTTGTAACATCCTCAAAGAAGAAAAGGACCTTTCCTCTTTCAAGCAGAAGTAAAGCTCTCACGTTTATATATGAGGAATGGGCCTTTTAGCCCCCAGCCAAGCAGAATAAATAAAAACCCAAGAATTTAAATGCCTGTCTCTAAGAAACAACATTTGTTAAAACGAGTCCAACCAAAGCAAGCCCCTGCTGCCTGGTCATTCCAAGAACTGGAGATTTATTTGTTCCCTTTTGCTGCCAGACAAAGGTTCCTCATGAGAGCTTTCTTAAAGACCCCGGAGTGACAAGTGGGTGACCCCACAGCACAAGTTCTGTCAGGGACCACCATGTGAGATATTCCCTCCCACCCCACTAAAGTCCTTCTTTGCTGCTCTAGCAGCTGTTAGCTCAAATACAGAAATTACCAGCAGTGCTCACATTCCCCACGCCCTCGGCCCACAGTTTTCTGTGTGAAAAATGAGCACACCTTATATCTGCAGTGGGCTTCTCTGTTAAAAATTTGCCAGCTAGTCCTGCAAGAAGCTCTTTGCCTGATGGTTCTGTGCTGGTTTTACCTAACTGAAAATTGGAGTGAGCAGAAATTGTGCATGGCCATACAGATATTTTCTTAGAGATAAACATTTAATCAACTGCCTCTTTCACATACATAGTCATCAGGTGCCTTCACAGGTATTTTACCTGATAGAAGAAATCGGATGTGTGTTTTCGTGTAACCATGGAAACCCCTTCAGCAGAACTGAGATTTCTTAGGAGAGAGGGGGCTGTGGCTAGCTGCTCTGAACTGGAGACTGAGCTACTGCAAACTTGAAACAATTTGTTTTTGTCACAGCGTAGGTTTGCCAGAACTGAAATTGCATGCTTATCTATCTTTCCTGCAAGTGCTTTTTTATCCGTTGCCTTCCATACCTATGCAGAAAATAAATCTTAACATTGTCCCTGGTATCCATTATTTAATAGCATTTTACTGCTGAAGCTTATCCACTTGATTTCTCTATTTCCTCCCTGAAGCTTTTTTCTCCCACTTAAACCCTGCTGGGAGTCAAACTGACTATAAAGGAGGAATAATTTTATAGTCTAAAGCATTAAACTAAAATGTTAAGCTAAGTCAAAACCAGTGCTACAGTATCGGTGCAAGAGCCTGTACAAAGTATTTTGAGCTGCTTATAAGTCCTAGAAAAAGTTTGTAAACACTTGTGGAAATTCAGGCCATTTTTAAACAAATAAAGAAGAATTTTCTCCAGAGCAAAGAACAAAAATAACCTTCCTTGCCATCTTTCCACTATGACCTGAAACCAAACCAAGAACACTTTTGGTTGCCAGAAAATCTGGGATCCTGTTAGATCTTGTATGCAAGTCAAGAGCCGTGTTTGTGTTTTCTTTGGCTTCTAGGCAATTCCAAATATTGTCCCTCCTGGTGCCCATTTCTATCTGATACATTGTTGCTAGTTCTGCTCAAGAAAAGCATCTCTATGACTCGTAATGCAAAGATGCTGCAGTTGCTGATTGCTTTTTTCCTTTTCTTTCTTGTCCTTTTTTATGAATTTCTTACTCTGGTTGATTTGCATGATGATGGCTTATTTATTTCTCAAACTAAGAGTACTGGTCAAAATGCAAATCATAGGAATTTAGAAAATGCTTCTCCATAATTCAAAAGTATGTGACACTCATGCAAACAGAGTTATTTTGTTTTCTTTTCCCCAGAAGAATATTGCATAAACTCTACAAATAAATGGAAGCATTGCATTTCATTCTGCTTTTCTTTATCCATAAATGTGAGTTCTATGTAGTTGTTTTACTGGTGAACTGGGAGGGAGAGGGGAAGAAACTGCTCTTAGTGTGACCTTATGGAAAATCTAACATGTTATGTCACTAATATTTTTTGAATTTTCTCATAAACACACCGCTTGAAGTAATATTAAATTGTTTGTAAAAGTAATTGCTCATTTTCTTTAAATGCTCTTTGATATTTCTTCTGAAAAAAAGAAAAAATTCCCAGATCACATAGTGCTGGAGAAAACACTCTGACACTGTCACATATTTCTATTAATTTAGTCTCAGTAAATGTACAGTTGGGTAAATTGAAAGGATAGAGAGGAAAATAAAAATTTTAAGAATGTTCTTAAATCAGGACTTTGATTGTAGAACCAGTTCATAGTACACATTTGGGCATACTAAGATCTCAATAGAAACTGAACTTCTATCTGATTTTATCTTGGGCTCTTTTATCAATTACTTATAATCAATAATGTGTAAAGAGGAAACACTTCTGCAGTTATTTATTGTTGTGCTGGGCCTTTGTATAGTTAATAACATGGTGCCAGTATAACTTTATAAATCTCAGCTGTGACATTTTTGTTACTTGATCTCAGCTCTCAGGCTCTTTATTTAAATAATAAACCCAAGAAAAAGAATGCTGCTTAGTTAAAACTGGAAAATGAAAGAGAAGGAATGAAAACAGAGAGCACTGTTAGAATATCAAATGTCTTATTGGAGAAAAATGTCTTGCATTTTTTGTTTTCTCATTTCCCTCAGGTTGGTGAGAGACAATGCAAATGATGAAATTCCACAGGCAGGTATTTAGCTCATTTTAGAGATATAAACACTTAGAAACAGAGTGATTGCCAATTTAAATGATCCTACTGCTTCCATGATTCTATGGAGTCTCCGTATTTCAATGTCTTTATGTTTTGATTACTGCTATAAAAAGTACAATAAGACTTATTATCTCCCGGGTATCTTCCCAATTTCTAATTCCAAGTGGATCGTTTACATCCAGACGCTTGATGTTTTACATCTCTCTAAAAACACTGAGTTTTAACAACATTTATTATAGCAATTTTGGAGGCTCTTAGTTTCATGGACTTATTCAGCCTTTCTGGTGTACTGTGAATCTCTTGGAATCGGTATTACTGCATATCAATAAGTTCCTCAGATGAATCCTGACAGATTGAGCAGTACTATATTAATTTGGGGGATTTTTTTTTGTTTGTTTATTGATGCTGATGGCCTCAATATGACTCATTTTTTCCCCTGATGAATAATTTAAAAGAGGTAGAAAAGCAAATTTGTCTGCTATTTTATTGAAGTCAAGAAACAATTCAGCACAATTTCAACCTGCTGGCAAAAATAGGGAATCTAAAATGCTCTGTGTCTCTTCTGACACACATATGAAGCACCTGCCCTGTGCCTGGCATCTCTGTGGTTTCCTTTCAACTTTTTAGCTAATAACCACCTCTCTGAAGAAAAAACATGACCTGAAAGGATGCACCACCTCTTTTCCAAATACCTCCTCATCCAGACTGCTGGCTGCAGGGCTCTGCAGCCACTAGACTCACAGAGAGACTGCCTCACTCCCTCCCCTAGAACAGGGAATTGTATATACCGTGAAGTTTTAATTGGCAGACCAGAGTTTTCTTTAAGAGCACTATTCATTCACATCTCCTGGTTTTCATTTGTTGTGCCATGCCTTTTCAGAAGACACCACAGCCACCAAGTTTTTGGGTCACATGTTAATTTTTCTTAAGTGCACTTCACAAACCTCAATGAAATGCTTTTGATTGTTGCAGTCCGGTTAAAGCCTGCTCCCTCCCTGAAGACAGCTTTGTCCATAGAAAGAATCAGGAACAATATTTTTCGTAGATATTCATGGATGTTTTATTTCTCTGACCGCATGGCAGCCGGGTGAGACACAGACCGGCCGCAGGGCAGCCAGGTCAGGCATGGACTGACCAACAAAGACCCAGGAATCATGGGACAAGCACAGTTTTTGGGGCAGGGAAAACACTTATAGCCAATAACGAACAGGATAACATCAGGGAGCCAAGAAACCCTGTGTAACCAGGCTTCAGCTTCCATGCCCACCTCCCAGGGAGGGCACCCCAACATTTGATAAAGTTCCAGAAGTACTCTGTGAATGATGAATGAGTTTTATCAATACAGACATGAGGTTTTAAATTCCCTTTGAAAGGTGGTGGGCTCAAAACCCATTAGTTGGTGGTTTTATGTCTACCTGCTGCAGCTGCTGTTGTGCAAGATTCTTACTGAAGGGAAATAACTGCATATAAACTGAAGCACCAAACCTTGGATGGTCACGGGGCTGAAAATGAAGAAGCATTCGGGCCAGCTCCAAAGACTGAGCTGCTGCAGGGCACAGATAAGAGTATGGGGGTCACACCACGCACCCACCTCGTGCTGCTGTGACTCTCACACCCCTTGCCATGCTGCTCTTTCATGAACTACAGCTGCCTGTAGCCAGACCTGCCTGGGCAATAGCTGAGTTCCTCGGCTTCAAATTCTCCCTCTGCAGTTTGTCACTGCCTGCCAGGAGCTGGGGCTGGCCGTGGCTCAGTCCTTGACTGAGTGCATTGTGTCACTCACTCACTGAGAGACAACCACTCGCACGTGTGGGTGACAGATGGTCTCTGCCAAGTCCAAAGGGATTTCTCAGCAGCTTTCCAGAATCAAAAAGATGATAGGTTTTTTTTCTCTGAATTCTTACATTTTTGAGATCAAAAGCAGACAGAAAGAAAACTGGGCTTCAGACCAGTAGAATGTTGCAATTTGCTTTGCCTCACAGGGTTTATTTAAGCAGGAAAACTGATGATAATTTTTCATCGACTTGTTAGAACAGCTTGGTTTGTTGCTGAAGACATAAATACTTTACTTGGCTAAATCTGATCTGACTGTTTCTCCATGCCAATTAATTGCATTGTGAATTTGGTCTGGAGTGACTTCATAGGACACAATCATGCTATGGGTATGGCCTGGACAATATTAGCTTGCTTCCTTGCCCTTCCAAGGGACTCAAAGGCCTTAGAACCCATCTGGTGTTTTCTGAACTCTGATATCCTTGTTAGATCTTTATGTAGTAAGTGCTCTTTTTAAGGATGTTAATTACACTAAAGCAAGTCAATGTGTTTCACCAGCTGCTGGAAAAATGATAGTTTCATAAAAAAGTAGTGACTCCAGTTGGATCCTGTTCAACGTTTTCCTCTCAATGGGGGGAACCTTCTAAGTTGTGATTTGGTACCTTGGTATGCTTTAAAAAGCAACATTAGATGCACTGATATTCCACAACCACTGTTTCTCTCCCTTTTAAAATTAGACTTTGAAAGGGAAGATACTCAATGCTCTCTTGGCTCATCCATTATTCTTCTGCTGTCAAACAAACACTTTTGTGTCAGAAGTGAGTTTCAGTGAAAAGTTTTCTGGATAGTTTGAGCTGCAGTAACCTCTCCTGTCTTCTCACTATTGAACCTGTTGCAGTGTTAAGGAAACATGAATCTACTTCTGAGGTGACTGTTTAAGGTACTGCCACACAGATTTGGATCATAATCATAAAGGAATAGAATATATAAGAGAGACTTGTGACAGAGGCTTAACTCAGGAATAGAGAGGCATTTATCACTGACCTGTCAAAGGAGGAGAGAATCTGAGATCACAACCTTTGCTAGCAGGAATGTCCCTGACACTGGAAATTTGTTGCACATTCCTACAAAGCCAAAAATATGCTGATTTTGTTGTCTCTCTTTCACTGCTGATGACAGGAGCATGTTAGTTTTATATCAGTTTAATTTCCTTACACTAAGTCTATAAACTGCCAGGTAATGACTGACATTTTCAATATTAGTAATACATATGTGGCTTTGGAGACATTTTATGAAACAATTAATTTTTTTTTTCTTATACATTTTGCACAGTTGTGAAAAGGACTGTTGGGGTTTTACCCCAGTTGGCAGCAAAGCCCCGCACAGCCACTGGCTCATTGCTGGTGGGAAGAGAGAATTGGAAGAGTAAAAGTGGAAAATAACTCATGGCCTGAGATAAAGGCAGTTTAACAGGTAAAGCAAAAGCCACACACATAAGCAAAGCAAAACAAGGAATTCATTCACCAAGGAATTCATTCATGCCCCTTCCCATTGGCAAGCAGGAGATTAGCCATCCCCAAGAAAGCTCCACTGCTCATAAAGAGACTGGGGAAGACAAACACCACCACTCCCAACATTCCCCTACTTTCTCCTTCTTCCCCAGCTTTATATGCTGAGCATGACCTCCTACGGTGTGGAATATCCCTTGGGTCAGTTGGGATCAGCAGTCCCAGCTGCTTCCCATCCCAACTCCTTGTGCATCCCCAGCCCACTCACGGGTGGTGTGGGGTGAGAGGCAGAAAAGGCTTTGACTCAGTGCAAGTTCTGCTCAGCAGTAATGAAAATATCTCTGAATTATTGACACCATTTCCAGCACAAATCCAAAACACATCCCCGTACCAGCTACTACGGAGAAAAATAACTCTATCCCAGCCAAAAGCAGCACAAATGTACAATGCAAACAAAATATTTCAGTCTAAAAAAACATGCTACATAAATGTCAGTGAGTGGAAATAATTCTGTGGAGAAGGATAGACTATACCAAGAAAAAAAAAAATGAAGCTCAGATTTAGTGTCAGATTTAATATTATATTGAAAATACAAAAATTCAAGCTCAGCTGTGATTCAAGCTCCTGATGACTAACAAAATCTACTTGTGGATGGACTGCACCCAACAAAATGTATTTGCTTGAAGCACATCTTCTGAAAGGCCATCTAGGCTCAGGTTGAAGCTGTGACTGAGTCAAACAAGCTGTAAGTAAACCTGAGTTATTTGGTTTACAACCAAACCAAATAAAAGCTCCAGTCCAGAAAATGATTCTATTTCAGAAAATCTTGTTTTCCTTAAATAATGCTGTAAGGAAATCTGCTTTCCCTCAGAAGAAAAAATGTAATGGTCTTCCCACTACTTTTTTTTTACTGTATCAGAACTTCATTAGCCAAACTCCATTCACTTTTCACATCTAATTTTGGTTTATTAATGACTAGGTAGTGAGCACAAAATCAGACAACGTAATGAAGTACACAAATCAGATTTTATTCTCAAAGAACATGGTGAAACAGCCAGAACCATCCAGACTGATCTGTACATACTGCTATAAAGCTAAAATGAGCAGAGTGTTGCACTCTCCCTCTCACCAACAAAACCTGCTGAAGAAATGAGGACCACAAATGGTTACTGAGAAATAGGCATTACGGTGTTAACTTTGACAGACAATGCTTATCACATCTTGAATATATCCAGATTTAATTAGCAGAGACTCACATCAAGGGATTGTTTGAAAACACTGATTTCTGTCATAAATAACTCTCATCAGTCCTGTAATTCAATGAAAAAGGGTAGCTCACTAAGTAAATTCTTATAGTGACTGTTGAAGGAGAGAAGAATACCTTCAAATGGATGTACTGGTGTATTTGCAACATATCCATCAGAGAAGGACAAAGTAATCCTGCACAAGATATTTTGTGTTCTTTGACTCATGCTGTAATCAGCTGGGGTCATGCAAAACACAGAAGGGTTGCAAGAGAAGTAGAGAAATTGTATTAAAAAATCAAGGGAAAAAAGGAAAAGAAGAAAAAATATTTTTTTCAGCTTAATATTCTTTGCTGTATCTGATGTTAGTGCGCCTTCCAGCAGTGAGGCTCCTGTAATCACCCCAATCCGTGCACATTATGTGCTCCAGCTCAGCTGTGTTTTAAGAGACTTACTGCATTTTGGTGCACAACCACTTCAGACCATTAGCTTCTGCTTCTTCTTATTAAAATAACATCACTCACCCTCTCTGGGGAATAAACAGACCAGAGCTTTAATTTGTTAAAAGAAACTTTGATTTACTGAAGCTACAGGACTGGGCTGGGAGCTCCTGATCAGACAGTCTGTCTCCGAGCAACAAGAGGGCAGCAAACCCCTCCCAGGTGTTAGGAGGATGATGGCTGAGCTTTCTGAGAGCCAATTGATTTGCTGTAGAGTCCAGTTCTGTTTACCTTGGCCCTTACCATAACACTAAAGGATTTGTGAATTCTTCATAGTACTCAGTGATCAGAAAATAAAAAAAGTAAGTCTGTGATGGATTAGAACTGAATAAAAATAAGACCAAAATCAATACTAGTAGAATTTCATTTCTACCCTTTTGACCGTGGAAACCCTCCAGGTACCTTGGCATTACGAGTACAAATTAACCCATTACATTTTCCTGCTCATACTGAAACAATAAAATGGCAAAATAGGCATGCAGCATGGAAGTATCATCTAAAGAATTTCTAAAAGATAATATGAAGGTAATACAAGTGTTAAAATGAAGAAAAAAATTAGCTAACTTTATCTATTGATGGCTTTTCTATACAATACAACCCTGCAGACATGCAATTGCACACCAGAAATAAGAAACAGAAATTCTTGCATTGCTATTCAAATGCTACTCCTAATACATACAGTAAAAAAGAAGCCTCTTGCTAAGAACAATGATGGGGTTTACTTTCCTCTTATTTGATCCAGGTGATCCAAAAGTAGAGGTTAATGGTGGAGAATGCTGTTAACAGCCTCAGTCTGGAATGAGGATGGAGGCATGAAACCATCCAAATATTGCTGGTTCAGGATCTCCCATATTTTCCCTTGGGTTGTGTTGGCTTGTCCTGCTTGTACTTGGTCTCTCCTTTTGCTTCAGATATCACTTCCCAAACACTCGATCCCAGACTAAATTTATCATGCAGTTTACAGTACCTGCATTGTCATTTCTGTCATGGTTCTCTGGCACTCCTGAAGAAGTGTGCTCACTTGAGAAATGGGAATATTACTTTGCACTGTCATCAGATCTGATTGAACTGGGCCAGTCTGAGAGGCCAGATTCATATGAACAGATCAGTAAAGGTAAATCGACCTTGAGGAAACATCTTGTATGCAGCCAAACTGACAAATGTGATAACTCTTGTGAGAAAAGGTCTAGAGGATTCCTTCCCAATTCATCTTTCTTAAGAAAAAAAAAAAAAAAAGAGTGACAAAAAGTGTCTTAACAGAAGGATCGAGTATCTTGACAAAAGGTGGTATCTGAGTTTCATTATTAAGGGTTTAAAAGACAGATGTAAATAATTGTTAAATTATCTTTTATCTTCCATCATCTCTCATAAACAGAAAACCTGGAGTCCAAAGTTATCTGTGTGAACAGTGCATATACTAAAAGGGAGTTAGGCTACTACTCTAGGGAATCATGCATTTTGAAATCAAGTTCCTCAGACATGGTTTGAGCATCTATCATTAAGAAAGTTCCATAACAGCCACAGGTTTGAAAGGAAGAGGATGTCTTTCAACATTTGGAAGCATCTCTTGTCTGCAACAGAGAATATTGAAGAAAATTTATTTTATGAAATGAAAAGCTTCTACAAAGCAAAGCAAAATCAACCTGACAACTGATATTGCACAGGAAGCCAGTAGAGCAGTGATAATTACATCTGCTGTCCATTAGGCATCTCTCAACTGTTATCCTCAGTTCTGGATCCTCTGGAGCTGGCCAGACATGCCTCAAAACCAGCAATGGCAACTGTGTCTGGCTTGTTGGACTGACCAACCTAAGGAAAAATATGATTTGTGTTCTGCAGACAATCACAGTTCTTGAACCACACTCTACATTGCTTAGGGCTATTTACTACTGGTAGTGATATAAGAGGACATCTCAGTCTTAAAGGTGAAGTGTGAAGGCTTTATTTTGGAATTATACAGTTTTGGGGAGCGGGGAAATGGAAATGTTTGCACTTTGGCTGAAGTGAGCATCCCATAGAGAGCAGCATGGTCTGGTGTCTGACTGGAAGCTGCTGCTGCAGTCATGTGGTTCCTGTGGGATTCCAGTGTCACTGAAACAGATGTCTTGTGGGGAAGGCTGAGGGAACTGAGATCATTAGAGTGGAGAAAGGAAGTTTTTGGGAAGAAGTGATAGCAGTCTGCCAGTACAATCGATATCATAAAGAAAGAGAGAACCAAGCTCTTTGCTGAGATGCACAGGAGAAGACTCAGAGAAAACGGTAATGAATTGACACAGTGTTAATTATGTTTAGATAGAATGAAAAAAAAATTACTAAGGGCATAATTAGGCACTGGAACAAGGCTGTGTGATTGTGGGATCTCTCTCCTTGGAGGGTTACAAGACCTGCCTGCATGGACCCATAATCAGTCTAGCCTAAATTCAGCATTGGCTCTGCTTTGAGCAGGGAATTTGACTACAAACCTCATGAGGTCCTTTCCAGCCTAAATGGTTCTATAATTCCATAAATAATTTGCCCAAATTCCATTATGTTGTCAGAGGAGCTTTAAAAACCTTGAGAAAGGTCGCAAAAGCAGTTCTGCTGGAGAATTGGATATTAGACAGTTATTTCCCTGGGGCTGGAGCCCATCTATAGGTTGGTGTATTTTTCTTCTTGCAGTGTTTTGGCAGTTACTTCTAAGTTAGACACATACACTGTGAGGCTTAAGCTTATGGAATAGAACCTGTGCTCAGCCCTAGATAGCCTTAAGATTTTGGTCTTGATTGTCTGCTTTGGGACTTCAAAATAACATTGCTTACTAGAGCAGGTTGTTTTCAGTGAGTATAAATTTCTTTGAGTACAGTCTAGTTCAGATTGTGGAAGGATAAGGTCTTCAATTCACAGCACACATTTGTGTCTTATAAGACATTCTTCATTCTTTTGCTTTTGTCTGACTGAAAGACCACTCACATAAAGGCTAATGAGAGTCAGGATGGAGACACAAATTGTTTTCATTCCCTTTCTTTTTCCAAGTCATTTTTTTCCATTATATTATTGGTTGTTTTGGGGGGGGAGGGGTTTAAGTCTTCCTTTTATAACAAGGATTTAACAAGGTCATACAATTTCCAGTATTCTTCTTCATGGCAGTTTGTAGGGTTGTCAACACAGTTCACTGCTGAGAAAGAAAATCAGGCAGTTTTCCCACTTGAGTATGATACTCATGATGCTGCTCTGTGTTTACAGTTGTTTTCCAGGGCTTGGGAAAAGTGCATTTGGTCATAAATGCTACAGCACAGTACACTTGTAACTCCAGAATTTCCCATTTGAAGAAATGATCAATTAGCCCAAATTATGTACAAATGGAAGGGTTAGGTTAAATTATCTTAGACGAATGGATGAACCAGAATAGATAACTTTTTTCTGGCTGCAATTAATGTAGTGTTCCTTATGTTATGTCATTTTTTAGGCACTGTGATTTATTAAGCTTTTCATTTTGAAATTCAGGCCTGACAGGTTTCAATGGTGATTTCAAGTGCAATTGGTTCTCTAATTTTGTTGCTTTATTCTTTGGTCAAAATTTTAAGCTAATCTGCTGCCCAGTTTTTTCCATCCTGATTTACTCTTCTCTCTCCTGTTTCCTGTAAACTCTTATCAAGTGTGTCAGATGGAATTGCTATCTATGAAATTGCCAAATTTTGTTGCACTTTTTATCTTCTGTTGGATTGTGATTGTGTTGTGATTGTGTTCTGCTGGAAACATTGATTTGGAGTGTTACAGTGTCACAGCAAGCTTCATTTAAAGCTATTATCACATCTATCTATGTTTTAAATACAAGAAATCCCTCTTCTCTAATATATGTTTTTGTTAGCATTGAGCCATTTCTAACAAACCCATTCTAATATCACTTTTCCTGCCTGAGCTACAGTAGAACTCTCAGGAACTTTTTTTTTCGATTGATAAATCTTTGTTGAAGGTTTATTCTGATACGTGCATTAACATTTTCTGCTTAGCATGAAGCTCATATGTGTTTATAAGCATCTTGGAAGCAGTGATTTTTCAGGGATCTCTTCCCTGCCATTGCAACCACGTCTCCAGCTACGCATCTCAAATACTTGTTACAGTGACAGTAGTTTCAGGTACAATCAGTAAGTGCAGATTAGGCACAAAAGTCTGGAGCTTTTCTGTTACTATCCATACTTAATAAGATCTAGCCCCACTATGGAATGTAGAGGCTTTGCTCACTATGCTGAAAGTGGACTAAACACTCATAAAGAGGAGGACAAGATGGGTGGAGGTTCTTCCCTCCTTTCCTCTTTAATGGCAATGGGGACACAAATTTTATGGAGACAATGCAGGTTCTTTATTTATTCTGGGGCACTGTCAACAGTTAATGTAAGGATGAAGCACATCCTCCTATGAGTGCATATGTTCACGTCTCCATACAGAAAACATTCTCCCTAGTGCTCAAAGACTGCTGATTCTAACTGAAAAATGAAATAGTATCTTCCTAATCCCTTGCATGTAGTGAATTTATACTTTTCTGCTAAGTAGAATATGATCTTACTCAACTCAGGAATTCTTGTTCATTAGTACTTCCTTTCGATTTCATAGGTAGCACATCTTTCTGTGCTGATTCTCACTGGATTTCATTCTGTGATTGAAAGCTGCCTCTAAGAACTGCACAAAGTGCACACAAAATGTGACCTCTTAACATTTAAAGAGTCAGGTCTCCTCAAGTGGAAAGACTCAGGCAAATGGCACGCAACAGGGGCAGAGGAGGGGCCTGCTCATATTGGAAACTGCTGTGGAGTTTCGGAAGAAAAACATCTGATTTGATGATTTGATAGGCAAGTCTTGTAGACACAGCTGTACAGAAAATACGTGTTCTTGGGAGAGATAGAATATTGATGCACAGAGGTAAAACCCAGGGGCACACGCTGCCATTTAAAGAGGAAGCACTGGCAGATAGATAACATAAAAAAGATACGGAGCTTAAGACCCATACTGACCAATAGCACACCCCTCCAGGGAAGGGAAATTTGTTACTACAGACAGCAATCAGGACAAAGATGGTTATCATAAAACATCCATTTAAGGACACACTACATACTCAGAACTCAGGCTGTCGAGGAGAAAGGACCTAGGTTTTAATTTCTACTGGTTCACATTACTGGGGGGCGGAATTAAATATGTAAGGGGAAAACAATTTAAAAAAATACAAGAAGAAGCAGAGAGTCATTATCCCAGTGAGGAATAATAAAGCCTCTTCCTGGTATTTGAACTCATAACATGAGATTTGTTGCTGCCATGTACAGCACAACCAGTTGCAACCCAGAGGCTCGTTTGAGGTATAGATGAGCAAAGGAAACAGCACATTACACTGTTTGACAGATGCTCATCCTCAAGGCAGATGTGGCTTGGGGTAGTGCTGCCTGAAACATCCTTCCAGTTATATTTCTTTATTTTTAGCAGTGCAAGACAGTTCACTTTATCATTTTAATCAAAGAGAACAGGCGGCGATGAGCAAGAGAATGCTTTCATCTAAGCCATTGATCACTTCATGAAATTGCCAGCATCTTTTCACTCTCTCAGTCACTTCAGATTTTCCTTCTGACCCCCAAACATAAGACATGAAAACAAGCAAGTTCTTAGCTGTAAAGATGATAAAACTTATTCATATGTTAGGAGTATTTAATTGCTTTTGCCTCTTTCAAAGCTGTTGGCCCTTTTTTTCAAGGTGTTGACTACTGAGGGTCTGCCCTAACAGTAGGATCAGTAACTGTCAGGTGCCACCAGGTGACCCTGACATTAAGCTATACTGTTTTGAACTTAATAGAAGATATTTACACACACACCCCCAAATGAAAAAAAAATGCTTATGGAAAAGTTCTTCCCTGAAACTTAAAAGATTGAAAAGACTACAGGAATCTTTTCCCTCCAAGTGAAAGGTTTTAATTCTCAGCCCAACAGCCTCATGCAAGAAAGCCCTGCTCAAATAACTTCAGATTTGTTTGCATACTTGCTTTTAGAGCCTTTAACATGCATGATGGAGCAATCAGACTTGAAATTCAATAGAAACATCTGATGCCTCACTGCTGTACCTTGGGCAAAGAGAGAAAATTTCCATGTTTGGAATTCTCCTCTTGTAACAAATGAAAGCACTAAAATTGAAGGACTGCGGGTACAAAATGTGGAAATGAATTATCAATCAGGAATCTGAGAGCATTAGATAAAGGCAATAACAATCTCACAGAAGCCAGGGGCTTGAGAGAAAGAGCTATTTGAAAGCACTCAGTTGCAAACATTGCAACGCTGTGTCAGACACAAATATTTTCCTTCTTTTTTCTCAAGGGATCTCTGCAGGAAGGTAGAAAATGATATCCATCAGCTTTAGCACAAAGCTAGGAACCAAATTTCTATAAAAGGCAGAATTCCCCTACTATGGCTTTTCCCCAAAATACATTTGAAATGAAGTAATTTAGCAGGGCAAATGAATGCAAAGATAAAAATTCCTACCACGACTACTAGATATAGAGATACAAGCTCTGACCCTGCTTTTATGCAGAAGAATTCCAAGAACAGAGGACCTTCCCATGACACAGTTATTCTTCAGGCAGGGAGAATTTCTGTTTTTCTAATGAAACATCTGCATATCTTTTGTTTAAGACATTTCCCTGTCCTTTTCTCCCAGGGGAAAAAGGACCAAAAAACTTTCCTCTTTGCCTAACACTAGTTCAAGTTACTATTGATGCCTTTCAAACAAAAAACTTCTGAGGTTTCTAAAATTACCCCTGAAGCACCATCAGCTTTCCTCTAGGATGACTGGACTGCTCCCACAACTCTGTGTTAGCACTGAGTTTTAAGGCTTTTGACTAACTAGACAGAAATAACAGACATCTCCCTCTCCTAATGAGAGAACCTGACTGCTGAATAAATCTGCCTACCAAGTGCTCAGTACTTTGCCCTAACCTTTTTAGTCTTCATCTACAGAGATGAGTGTTGCCTTTTAAATACGAATTAGAGCTGCCTATCCACCTCCCTTCTTTCTGAAAACTCTAGGCATCTTGGAAAAAGCTCTAGCAGGCAAGAATGCTTCCCCCTCTACTCTTGTAGCCTGTGGAGGAACTATTTAGTAAATTACTTCTGACCCAGGCTTCAGTGATTGAGGCATGAACCTGTAGTAGCAGACCTACTCCAGATGGAGAACTGTGCAAGCAGGCATAGACCTGCCCCTTCCCACCCAGTTTGTCAAAAGTGTTTGCACAGCAGTGATCTAAACTGACAGTCGTGGGAATAGTAACTATGTCAAATCCGGACCACACGTGAGACAGTAACCTCAAGACAAAGAAAAACTGGGCTTTTGTCACAGCTTTAATTTATTACAAGGCAGAGAGGTCCTATTCTAACCTATGCTTCCAGTTTCAATCTGAAATACTGATCTTACTTCAGAGGAGTCTGTGGGTTTATTAATGGTTAAGGGCTGTCACCAAAGAAATGAGAAGCATGAAGAGCAACAAGATTTAAAAACATGGGCCACTGAAAAGCAGAATAAGTAAAACACTTTCTTGTGCACACAGTTTTTAACAAGAATTGCCTAGGGGAAGACACAATTCCCAGTATTTTCTTCCAGCTGTTAAGACAAACCAGTACTAGTAGTAGTAGTTTCTATATTGATGTTTTCCTTTTACCTGAAACTAAAAGTGCTCTGGTCACTGGTGCTACCTTTTATCCAAGCACACATGATCTTTTTTCACATGCTATCAACTGCACTGGCTTAGGGAACAAAACAGCTGGCCATTCCCTCAACACACCATAATTACAGCAGGTGTTTTTCAGGCAAGTATCAGACTTGTATCAGGCAAGTATCAGGAAAGTATCAGTATGAATGATGAAAGATTTGAGGGATGTTGCCAGTTCTCTTGCTCAGAGTTTCGAGGAATAACCTGCTGAAATATGGACTTTACCTTCTTCAGTCCAGCAGGACATGCTTCAGCAATGGCTCAGGCTCGTGCATTGCATGAACCCAAAAAAGCTGGTGATGCTGAACCACATCCCTCCCTGACACAGCCTCCCTCTAAGAGGAGGTGGCCCACAGTCCTGCAGTGCTCATTTTCAGACACACCCAGCCTGTGGCAAGGTAGGGAAGGTCCTGAGCCCACTGTAAAAAGAGAACAGCAATTTTCCCACAAGTTGTAGCCAACCAACCAACAGGAGAACTGAACTGATCCCACCTTCAAAACCTTATCTCTTGGAGAGCCATTTTACTTTCCAATCTCTAAGGAGGTGCAAGGTGCCCACACTTTCCAGAAAAAAAGGCAAAAAGTAGGGTTAGATAGTACACATGCATATGTATGGTCAGAAACTGGGGCCCATGTTTCCCTAATCTCATCAAAACTGAGGCAGGATCCAGGACTCCTGGTAGAATTTGAGAGTAATGACAAATATAGTAACTTAATTCCAGGAGTAAAGAATGCTGTGAACTGTGCATTAGCTTTCAATGCAAGCTGCTTAGAAGAGATTTACCAGCCAAATCTGGTTTAGTCAGCTTTAGGTAATGTCCATTTAAAGTGGCCAGGGAGGAAGTAGCAAATATATGTTCAAAAAACAGGAGAACTACTGTGGAAGGCAGCCAGAAAAAAAAATTCCAGCAGGCCTTAACCAGCAACACAATCTGCAGTCTCAGATGATTTGCTTTGGAAAGTGGAAGAGTCTGGATTTTCCAGCGAAGCTGTATTGCTCTTGTATTCTCACTAGAACTTTCCATGGTTATATTTAAACACGGCAGGAAGCAACATCACTTGTGCTTTCCAATGAGTGCATTTCTGGCATGAGCAGCACAGGTATTCTTGGGTTTTGGTGACCTCAGATGGGCATAGAGAAAGGCTCTGGAGGTTTTGAAGAGGATGAGTTAAATGATTACCTACTCATCTCTCAGAATTAGAGTTCAGATTTCTTGGTAATGTCACAACGTTGGGGAATGATGATGTGCCATCTAGATCCATGGCAATGAGCAAGACAATCACTACACCCACCACACTCTTCACCTTCAGAGCTGGGTCACTTCACCAGCTCGGTCAATGAGCATTTGCCCTTGGAAAAGCTGTGCTGAGCGCTCCTGATTACCTTCTCGTCATTCACGTATTTGGAAATGATCTCCAACAGAATGTGCTCCATGTTTTCTCCAGGGACTGAGGTGAAGCTTCCTGACTTCATAGACCCAGTTTCTTTCCCAGTTTAAAGAAAAAACTGCAACTCAGAAACAAAAGTAAATTCCAAGTTTGTGCTAGACTGCTGAGACGTAACAAGCCTAACTTCAACCTTCTGGTCCCAAGAGTTCTTCAAACACAATTAATCAAAGCACATCAGCCTCCACTGAATTTCCAAACATATTGCAGCAAATGAGGTTCATAGGTAGGTCACATATTTAATTCCTCTCACATCATTTTTAAGCTGGTGAGTTCTGTACCTTGCAGTTCTATGGCTTTAATCAGTTCAGCCACGTAAACAATATTTTCAATGGCGATGTCACAAACTCGGCTACTACTGACGGTCTCAGGATGAAGAGCCATTTGGAAATCCTTTATCATTTATGTAGGCTCTTCAGGAGTAGTGAAGATAAATACTGCTAATAGTACTATAGTAATATACTGTTTTATACTCCATGCTATCAACTTCCTTGCTTTTTACTGCCTCTCCAGCCTACTGGAGCCAGCACAGTGAGAAAAGATCAGGACACCATCACACCAGAAACTTTCCCTTGCAATTTAGGGAAATAGCCAGGCAGCACACAGCATGGAACTGAATTAGGTTCCTGGTCTGGGAAGCCACAAAGGGCCCTTCTGTTTCTTCTCTACAGTCATTCATGTCCTGTGCTTCTGAAGAGAATCCAGAAGGTGCCCCTCTGACAGATAGGCTGACAAGAGATTAAGGCAGAGAGAACTCTTTTTTAAAACAGAAGCTCAATATTCTGTATTCTGGTGATCAAGGAAGATACAGAAGCAGCAGTGAAAAGTCAAATCACACTGAGAGATCCAAAAGCAATTTTCATTGGAGAGTGAGGGATTATTAGCAAGATTAATCACAAATAGATGTTAGGCTATCCCTGATTTGGGTTCAGAACTGTGTTTATATACAAGTATGTGATAAACAAGTCACAAGCTGAAAAACATTATAGGATTTCTCAGAACATCTTTTAATGTTAGATCCAGGCTGAAAAATAATCTTCACTTGTAAATCCATGTCACCAAGTTTATAGAATACAAAATAAGAAGACTCAGATAAAAATAAGAATCATAAATGCAGAGCAAGCAAATAAAAAGAAACTATTGCTCCATACCTGTTGGTGCCAGTTTCACCATTTATCAGTGGGCAGTTAGCAAATGAACTTTAACAAAGAAGGAAAATCAATCTTTTTACTGCTTTTTCATATGCCATAAATAATCAGCATGAGAAAAAATTAATCAAGAAAATCACTACTGAAAGAAAAATACAAGAAAGGACCTTTCTAGGAACAAAAACCTCACATCCCAGTAGTGTCAAATCACAACATTTCCCAAGAATGATCCTAAATTTGACATGTCACTGAAAGAAACATAAATTTTTTGCTATGGCATTTCTTTGTCAGGAGGACTAAAAGAGAAACCACAGCAGCTATGTGTCCACGTCTTCCTCAGGAAGGAAATTTTCACATCCTTCATTCTGCAGCTGTTTTGTAACATACATGTGAGCCCAAAACAGAGAAATCACTAATGACATAAATTAGCCACTTTGTTAGGGAATGTTTACAAAGTAAAAAAATATAGAGATGATTTGGGGTTTGCAATTCTTGTTCTAAGTCTGTGGGAAAACAAACAAGCATGAATTTAGCTAATAATAAGAATTTACATATTTATGGCCACTGTGCTGAAAAGTACTGCCTCTTGGCACCAAAACAAGCTGAAAATATCTCTCCTACTTATTTATTTATTTAATGTGGGTTTTTGTTTGATTGCTTGTTATAGGATGCAGATTTCACATTCGTTTGGAAAAAAATTAGGCATGAAGATAGCCAAATTTTGTTATTTGCAGTGTAGAACATAAACTTCCCAGTAAGTTCTGCACAGAGCTGGCAGGACAGTGTCCTCCAGATTCTGAGGGCAACTTGAAACAACAGTCTTTGAGTGTGTTGGTGCTCATCACACCAATTTGTTCACCAATTTGTGGAAAAATAATTGTGGTGTGGGGATATTGAATTCTGAGCAGCCCGAATGGAAATACCTCAGAGGCAACCCACTCGAACTTTCTCCTTCAAAGCTCTGTTCTCTTTTTTTCTAACTGGAAAAATAAGGGCCCCAAATCACTCGTGATTTTTTTAAAATTTTGTCCCCAGAAGCATGACGAGCAAACTTTGAATGTCAGAATGTTAAAGTGTTACACCACTCAAAACAGGAAGGTATTTATTCACTGAAGAACTATCCACCTTCTTTTTGATTTTAGGCTATCAATACCAAATTTATTTCTTTATAGTCCATTGGCTTGCCTGCAAATGACCTACCTTCCCTTGCCTCAGACAACTAAAATGTTCCACAAATCAACTGAAACCTCTTACTTGACTGTCCATTTCCTTTTTTATTTAACAAATATCTTTTTGTTGACAGTGTTTGATGTGCAGCCAGCAGACTGAAACAGCTCCAATTTTGCAGATATAGTCCATTATTAACTTCTTGCATGCCAGTGTTTTTCATGTGCTGTCCTTTCTAGAGTGCATACATAGGCAGTGCTGGCTACAGCAATCCACAGTGGATTAAATGCTCCAAGTACATAATTGTCACCACAAACCTTTCTGAATGCATCATGCATTTTTATCATCACCCACTTTGAAGTCATTACTGTACCAAAGGAAATTGTCAACATAACTGACTTCCTTGCAGTTGTTAGATGCTGCCTCTTCTAATTATGATAGAGAAGGGAAGGCAGTAGATTAAAATACTTTCAGTTGAAATTAAGATTCTTTAACTGAAGCATTTCAACTGTCGAATAAATAAATAAATTTAAACACAGTTGCAATAAAAATGAGCCTCTTGGAATTAGTCATAACTAGAAGTTGGCAAGCAGTTTATACTAACAACACACAATTAGCTGCAGGTATTTAACAACAGGCTTTTGCAGGAATTATTATGGAGTCTGTTGTCTTTCTGATTAATGCTATAAACTCTTGCTTACATTGCTTCACTGATCCAATTCTCCAGATTCTATTATCTTACCACCTGGAAAAAAATAAAAGTTGGTCCTAAAATTGCCACTTTAGGGCTTGAATGTGACATTCACACAGGATTTAAACAACAAATAGAACATGACTGCGCTGTTATTTATCAGATGGAGGACTATACGAAAATCTGATCCCACAATTCAGTTTCTGGCTTCCCACAGGCTCTGAACATTATGAAGCACATACGTCTGTAGCCTGGTGCTCCTTGCATTCATTCAGGTACTGAATGTTTGAGCTGATTCTGAGATGCAGCATTCATAGGATTGGAGACAAGGAGTTATAGGGCTCTGTAAGAAAGAGGAACCTGCCCCATTACCTGTGATCAGCATGGAGCTTGCATAAAAGGAGTAAAAGAAACTTTTCCCCTCTCACTTTCTCATACGGACATCAAGACTCTGATCTTTGTGAGCATAAATATGCCACTCATCCACTAGCACCTTGTGTTCTTACTATAACAAGTTCAGCTGGAAATTTAAGGAGGACTAGAGGGTAATCAGCAGTGATCTGTGAAGAACCTGGCTTAGGCAACTTCTACAGCTGTCATGTCAGCAATCAATATTTAATTTCATCTCTGCATTTATTTATTCTAGTCATCTTCTCACACACTCATAAGATTAAAAATTGTACATACTGATAAAAACATTAGTTTGAAATTATCAGAGAAAAAAAAAGGTGTTTGTTTGGTCTTCTGAAAAATCAGCTCTGTTACTTGGCAAGTCTCCTTAGCTAAGTGCTTCATCTAACCAATTTCAATATTTGCTTTTTGCTTTATATCTAACAAAACAAGAGATATCATTGATTAAACATTAAAGGGGTATGTGGTAGCTTCTAGTGATCTGAATAGATAAGAGAGCCCATGTCAACTTTTTTTATTGGAAACCACTGAATTGTTTCAGGGGGGCCTTTGTAGCCCTCTGAAAGCTTAAGCAATGTCAAGTCGCCTTACAAAATACTGGATATCTGCTGCATTCTTGTCTCTGTCCTTGAAGTCTGTTTGGAAAACAATGAAAGAGGAAAAAACTGATCCAGAAATCCACAGAAACCTGAGCTGCAGTAGAAGTGCTTCATTTTGTGTTTACAGAGAAAATAAATGATACCGATTTCTTTCTTGCCAAGGGGGAAGCTGAAATTAGAGAAGTAGAGATTGCTTGGGGGAATCTTGCTTCTTACAACCTATCCCACAGCACGTGAAACCCCCTTTGGGTCCTGTTACCAACCCCAGCCAGCAATGGTTAAAATGGACTTACAGTGAGGGACTGCCCTGGGCTGCAGCCAGGGCTTGCAGCCATTCCCAGCCCTGCCAAGGTGCTGTAGCACCCAAGGGCTACAAATTGCCTGCTCGGGCTGTGAGGCCAGGGGTAGGGTTGGAACAAACACAGCTCAGGGATGTCAGCGTGCTGAGCAACAGGCACTCACTGAGCTCCCTGCGCTGCCCAGAACAGATCCTCTGCAGGCCCTGTGTGTAACAGGGCATCTGCTCCCAGGCTCCTGAGCTGCGTAAACTCTGCACAGCATCAGCTCTGCTGACATGTGCCTCTGAGCAGCATGGCCTCAGCCTGTTCCCTGGTTACCCGGAGGTGTTTGAAAGGAGCCTCACTTTGTTATCTTCAGTTCCTGCGCATGGAAATTCTCTTACCTACTTTCAGGGACTGCTGCTTTGGTCTCGCTGACCTGTTCCAAGAACAGACACAGGGAGAGGACCCCACTGCTACCAGAGCAGAAAACAAATCCATTTTGGTACTGACAACACAGCTGAGGACTTCTCCTCTACACTCTTGCAAGTCTCTGTGAGTTCTTTATAGCTATACAGCTTCTAAACTTTGTTCTGCACAGCTTCTTTTAATTCCAGCAGGATACTGTCTGCAAAGCTCAGTATGGACGAACCAAGATATTCTGAATTTGCTCCACACTGTATACTTGTCATAGATACACTGCATCAACACAAAGACACTGATACAAAGCACAAACCCATTAATGCTTGAAGAGGATAAATGTTAAAAAGTTCTGTTTATCCCTGCTAGTGAAATTTGCTCTGAAATCATTCCAGATTTGCACTCAATAGGATATTTATTTAAAAGGGACGGGAAGGAAAACAATAGAGGTAGGTGAAAATCCATCAAAAGGCATCATTCCTCTGCCAGGTGCAACAGAAAGGAAGATAAAACAGATAATAACACTGCTGAAACAGAATGCTGTTCAGGTTGATGGATGGGAAGAGCTGACAGCTCACAGAGACTGTGAGGGCAAGCTATTGGGTACGGTGTCAGACTAAATAAATCTAGACATCCTTGTTTCACCCAAACACAGCTCTATCACAAATGATACAGTCCATCACTGTGCCATGTGCTGATTTCTTCAACTTTGAATGTGAGCTAAGAGCACATTAAAAAAGGTGTGTGGGAAGCACCACTTCCTCCAGGAATCATCGCAGGAGGTAAGGTACCATATCTGAGAAACTTTGGTTCCTGTTTGTCCCACTATGATTTTTACATCACTGAGAACCCACATATCAACAGAAATGGTATTCAGAAAACTAACAGAATATAGCACTTGGCACTCTCTCCATTGGGGATGATGTTAATATGTTAGGGGTCATGGGAAATGGAAGTAGTTGTAAGGAACAGTCCATGCACAGGAACTACTGAGAAATCTGGTGAGAGGAAAGGGAAAATAATTGGTGGTGCTGCAAAGTGAATATACAAAAAATCTGGCATTGAAAGTGTTGCATTTCATTTATTTTTTCTTGGTGCTTTTGGGTTTTTTTAATTATCCTGAAAAAGAAAAAATTTTCAGATAGCTCAGAATAAATGCAAATAAAATAAGCAGGTTTTTAGTTTCACAAACTCATTAGCAAATCTTGGATTTTCTCCTTAGATTAGAATGACTGTGACAACCTTGACATAGTTGTCAGAGAGCATTTTTCACCTGTGGGCCATAAAACACTGAATAAAGGTAGAAAAAAAAATAATGAGCAGTACCTCATACAGAGAGAATCTGAGGAACGAACTGATACCTTGAAGTGGCTACCTGAAAACAGAGGCTACACAAGATTAAGAGAATAAAAGCGGATATTTATTTGAAAGGCCTTAAGTTTGGTCCATTTGCATATCAGGGTTAATTCTTCAATTACAATCTCAGGCAGTGATGTAATTACCCCAAGTTTGCTTCCTCTGTCAGAGGCTTTAGTTTACATATTTTGGGGCCTGAGACAGCAAGGTGTCCTTGAGTTCAGGCCCAGAGAAGGTTTATTAGGTCTAACCAGCATGAGAGGACAGCAGCTAACAGGCTATATGAAGTTTCAGAGTTACATAGTAAGCAGTACAGGATTTGAAAAATAAAAAGTTAAAACCTAAGGCATCAAGAGAGGCACGGTGGTTTCTCAAAGCTAATTCAACACGGCAAGAATGAAAACCAAGTCCTATAATGCCTTCTCCAACATTATATCCACTGACCCATCCTGGGAGTGTGGGGCTTTCTTTTCCCTTTTAATCCTTCCTTAAGAAAGTAGTCTTCTTTTTGGAAGATATTTCTGAAGAATTATGTTACTGCAAACTTTAGGTTATATACTGGTTTTACATATCTCTATACCCTCCTTAATGCATAACTTTAGAACATTATAAAGGTTGGGTTTGAGTACTCTGAATGGAGTAAAGTTTTCTTTACAAGGAGTGAGGGAATTTGAAATAAAAGTTTGCTGGGCCTTTCTGTAGCTGTCAGACTTAAGAAACACACTCTTTTAAATTAAATATGAATCAATGTCAGTATTTTTATACTGCTATCATTTAAAAATAGATTTATTTTAACACTTGAATTTTACTCATCGTGTAAAACTCCATAAACTTTTCTGTTCTTCATCAGTCATGTCTTAAAAGATGATGCACAGATATTAAAATTTCTAGCAAATGCTCATGGTCACTCTCTGTCCCACAATGCAGGACAAACCTGCTGATAATTTAAAATATGGCAGATATGGCTCTTACAGCCAGTGCTGGATCAGGATAGGGAAGAGCCAGAAGCACCCTTATCCCTTCTAGTGCTCCATGATCCCAAGGTACTGTGAGCCACCTCCAGGCAATTGTGAGCCATGCCCAGCTGGTCAGGGCCTGAACAGCAGCCCCACAATCATACAGAGGGATGGTCACAAAGATGCCACTGTCAAATTCCCATATGGATTTTTGATGTATTTATTATGTGCCTCCAAAGACTGCATCTTCCAGGGATTAGCACGGAAAAGCACAACCTTCAACATTACAGGCTATAGTTAGGAATTCAACTTCCACAAGCTTTAGGTCACTTTAAAACTCCATTCCCAAATTACCAGGAAACCCGGGAGCTCTGGATTTTCAGGCAAGGCAGATGCTCTTTATAAGGTTTATTTGCTCCCCTAGCCTTCAGTGGCACCTAGTGGAAAAGAAGCAACTCGAAGAACAGTTGGGAGGGAAAATTATGAAATCTTTTTCCAGCTGCATTAAACAACCTTCCTCCAACCCCTCTGAAGGAATAAGGACGTGGAGCAGCTATATGAAAAAGAAGAAGATGCTGGTATGGAGTAGAGCTCCTGGCAACAGGAGCCTGTTCTCTCGGGAAGGGCTTGCTATTCAAAACAAGTTCAAGAGTTAGCACATGAAGGTGTAAAAAGAGCTAAATGCAGCATGATGGCAAAGCCAGCAATCCTGAAAGAACAGACAGGGTGAAAAACTGATGAGGAAGGGCGGATCGGACGTGGGGGACAACTGAGATCATTTAACATTTCTTGTTGGAATTACATACAAGGCATTTTACCTTTTTTACCAGAGCAGACATTGGGTCATCACTATCCAATTACAAGTCATACTGGGCAGTTAATTAAATTATCTTTTTTCTTTTTCCCCCTTTTCTGACCATGTCCCTGTAATTTAGTAATACATGTAAGATTATGTGTTGTTCTGGGAGAACACATGCCTTGTTTCCTGGTAGCTCTGTGCCACATTTCTATATTATGGGGGAGTCTATTTACAAACACTCCTTGTGGCTTCAGCTACTCTCCAGGGATGGGACTTTAAGTTTCCCTGCCCCTCCCCTCCCTCACCATTCCCAGCTGCTGGAGTTCCTGATACCTTATGAAATTGGCACTGCCCATTTATGGTTTATTTTTTCAGATCGTCTGTACTTAAAGTATTATCTGAAGGGATCTGACAAGAAAAATGGAGAGAGACCTTTTTCAAGAGCATGTAATGACAAGACAAGGGGAAATGGCTTCAAACTGAAACCTGGCAGGTTTAGATTAGATAGGAAAATATTCTTTACTTTGAGGGTGGTGAGGCACTGGAACAGGTTGCCCAAAGAAGCTCTGGATGTCTCATCCTTGGAAGTTCAAGACTTGGTAGAATTCAGCTCAGAACAACCAGGTCTAGAGAAAAGAGTCCCTGCCCAAGGCAGGGGAGTTGGAACAAGACATTCTTTAAGGTCCCTTCCAACCCAAATCATTCCATGATTCAATGATTCTAATTACCTGACTTGAAGAAAAGTCCACAGCCTTTTTCAGAGTAGTACTTGGGCTCGTAGCTTCCACGTCTTATTCACCATAGGAGAAATCTATCCTGTAAAGCTCATCTAGAAGTTGTCCCCACTGTCAGTGCCATGCCACCTGCCTTAGCTCCATCAGCTGCTGTGTCATAGAGTCACCTTTTCCATTTTTCCTCAAAACAGATGTGAAACTTCACCGGTGGCAAAGTGAGTTGGGCACTCAGCTTCCACCAAACTTCTAAATATTAGTGTAGTTCTGCTTCTTCTTTTGCTGGTGGGAAAACCATTCTGTAGCTTCACTGGGGTGTTTGAGGTGTGCTACCATGTGTTAATGCAAAGGTCTCCAATGAGTGTTCAGCTCCCTCGGTAGCCAGAACAGCTCTTTCCCTGTATCATACTTTCATTTCCTTTCTGGGAAACACTTGCTGTTGTATTTCTGTACTCCACCCATCCCCATTTTGGTAGTTATACATTCAGCTTTCCTTGATGCTGTCACACCTGAACAGTTGAAAAATGCCAAACTAAACAGTTCATGAGTGGGTTCCTCCTCCCGTTCTACTTGAGCTGCAAAACCAGACATTGGGTTTGTTCTTGAGAGAACAGCACACTGCTCACTTCTGTGCTCACATCCCTTTGACAGAGTTTTCAAGCAAGCTAGAAAATTAGCAAAATAGAATGCTAAATACTGGACAGACTTTGAAAAGCCCCATTTCTCTCTGTCCTGAGGTTTCAGTCTTTTCCTATGTATTTTTTTTTATTCATCCCCAAATACCAAGTGCGATGACTTCAGGGTGTGGTGACTTTGCTGGGTAGGTGGTTTCTCTGTTTGTTTTACACATTGTCTCCTTTCATCCAATTTGGTATGTATTCACTCCATGCTACTGAGGCCAAAGGATGAAAAAAATCCAGACAGGCAATTTATCAACAGCTGCAGCTCCATCCTATGGAGCTGCTGCATTCCCAACAGTACAGGTTTGTCCTGTCTGGGTACAGCTTGTCCTCATAGTGCCAAATATGACACTGCCAGAGTTTGCTTTTAGCATTAATCTTATGGCATCACTCATGTGAACTACTTCACTGGTAACCCAGGGTATAATAAATGAGGGATTAAGACCACCTTGATTGCTAGAAAATTAGAGTACCCTAAACCTGATGGAAATAGTGAGTATTGCCCATTCTTTATTAGGCGAGTTCAAACATTGGCTTGTCAGGGAGGCAAAAAGTTTGTAAATGCTAGTGTTTAATAGGAGATCTAACAAAGTGTTTAATAGGTCCACCAAAGCCAGAACATTTCCCACTAACTTTATTTCATACTGCGGTGGGCTGTGACTGGCACCTCTACCGTACTCCATGTACCAACTTGTTCTCTGTATTGGATTTTAAATGAAATATCTTTGTTTCCTGAGACTTTAGTTTTCCTAACAAATGGTCCCGCTTCTGCACTGCTTTGAAATGCATCGTATTTTCATGTAAATATCAAATAGTCTTTTATATTTTTCTACTGAGTAATTTCATTCCTCCTGCACACACACCATTTTCCCTAACTAATATACTCTGCATTTATCTTATCTCTTCCTTCCTTTTTCCTTCTGTTAAGTGCTAACAATATAATGAAAGCTGCAAACAGATAGGTTTCATATCTGTTGATCTGATTACCTTTAATTTCAAAATAAGGTACTGTAATTTCTTTCCCCCTCTTGGGCTGTGTAGAACCCTCTAAAATCTAGATTGCTTGTTGACATAACTTAGAAAACATTTTTATACCTTATCATATTGCTTGGGGAATATAGAGTACATAAAGCACTTAGCAGGGTGAAAGGATATGGCTGCAGTGCCATTTAGAATGTTTCTGGGATAGCAGAAGCATTTCATTATTTGTTTTTCTGTGTACTTTTTGTAATAACCAAGATCTTTTTCATTCTCTTGCACTTTTGGAGGTCACTAAAGTCATGCTTGAACCAACTAGTCTAAATTTACTTCCAGAGTAAGTGCTTCCGGAATTTCTTTAATTTAAATCTGACAGAAGACATTTATTCTAGTCGTTGCCAGTAAGAAGCAATGTAAAGTAAGCTGTATGGAATCTATAGAGTCCAGTTTGGTACACAAGAAGTCCAGGAACTTTTGCTAAAGGTGAGACCTTTCCAGCATAAACTTTCCCACACAGGGGATGATCCTGGTACTGCCTGCAGAATAAGCAAAAGACATCATTTCCATCCTTTGTACAAAGAAAATTGAAGATAGAAGCACGTTTAAATCCATGTAGGGACTATTCAGCCTTGCTAGTTCCATCTGCTTAGTGATTTAAATGTGCCTGGTTTAATATGCATCTCTTGGGGAACTTTCATTATGTGAGTAGTTTTAGAAACCAGCGCAGCAATAACACAGGTGAGAGTGAAAAAAGTTTGTAATGACATGACATCAGGGTGATAGAAAGCAATCTTGCTTGGTGTCTGCCTTTGCGCACGTCAGGCTTAATTACTACCATGAAACCTTCTTTTCATAACTTTTTTAAAAAATCCAGAGAGGATAAAATTAATTAGGAAAACAGAGCTATTTGGCAGATGAAGGTCCCACCTATCAAAACAATGTGCATCTGTTCGGGATTTATATGCCTAATTTCCCCCAAATAGCTGCAGAATAGCAACTGCTATTTTTAGATTTTGTGGCTAGCCAAGGGAAAAACAGAAATATACAGCTGGAACACTGCATATGTACCATTAACTAGAAAAGCTTGTTTTCAAAGAACATTTGCGATGTCTTTTCCAGATTTTCCTTTCATCATCCCTAATATCTTCCTTGGCCTTTTCTATCTGCTGAAGAACCAGGTATTCTCCAGGAGTATAATCCTAGCAGGGACTAGTACTTCTCAAGCAGTGTGAGTAGTTATCACTGGTGGTTGATTCTTTCTGGAGCCACAGACAGCCAGAGATGCTATCTATCTTCCAGGGACTCTCAGCATTTCACAGGATGAGCTCTGAGCTGGAGGATTATAAAAGTCAGTGCTGACTGCTAATGTCTTACCCAAGTAACACAGGGAGTGAAATGAAAGGTATAGCACCACACTGCAGAGAATGCAGCATGTGTTTGCATTCAGATCGGAAGATATTGAAATTTAAGTAGTCGAAAAGAAAAAAATCTTTAAAATAGTCCCCAATAAAGACACGGTGCTTTTGTGCTAAAGCTAACCTTGATACTGGGGATAGACACAGAAAGTGAGAAACAAGCTGGTATGACCTTTTCGCATAGAAATTATAGCAGACAGATCAGTCCTGCCAACATCACAGAAGGTGGGAGCACAAGGACATGCTGGGAGATCTGGAACTGGTGTTTTCTTCTGCCTAGTCACCTGGTCCTGCTCCCTCAAACCCTCTCTCTCCCCCATCTTGTCCACACTGGGTAGATGAGCCCCATTTTTCTTGTGGCAGGTGACATATGCTAATCAGTCTTCAATGCTGCGTGCTCTGGGCACACTCAGATGATTGTTGGGTCCAACCACCTGCACAGACCACCAGAGAAGTGCTTGGGATGAGGCAGGTCCAAGGCTAACCCAGGAAGTCAGCTGGCAAGCTGGGGCTTGGGTCAAGGGACTCAGTGGTCAGGAACAGGCACGGCTGAGCTGGAGAGCAGGACTGTCCCCAGCATGGCTTGGACAGAGACTAGAGGACCAGTCCCTGGGCCATGAGCAGGTGTGGAAGAGATCCCATGTGAGACTGATTAGGGCCATTAAGTCTTATTGTGCTCTCAGAGCTCCAACAGCCCCGAGGAAACACAGGACCAATGAAAGAAAAGTCTGTTATCAAATTATTTTTGTCACTCTTGAAGGAATTCTGTAATAGCATCCAGCTACATTGTTGCCATCTAATCACGGAGAGGGTGCTAATTGTCATTTGATAATGAAAAGGTAACACAGAGGTATTGTAGCAGATCTCTGAAGTCGCTCAGCAGTCAGCCTCTATCTGTGATGAAAGATGTAAATTCAATACTCACATCAAAGGATGCAGTCATGCACACAGCAAACTAAAAGAGAATTGGGCACTTATTGATCATTCACATATTTCATGTCATGGGATGGAGAGGAAGGGTGGTTAGAGGGCTACGTGCAAATGTTTGTATCTAACCTGGACCTTGGTTGAACCCAAATTCACAGCTGGCTTTGGCCATAAACATAATTATAAACACAATTTATAAAAGCCTTTAATCATCTAAGTATGCATGAATAAAATTTGCAGTGAGGCTTAATCAGCTCCTTAAAAGTTAGGGATATATTTGTGAGTCTTCATGCATTGAGATAACCTTAAGAATCCACATACATCTTCTCCAGACCTGGGATCACGGAGACCATAAAGTAGATATTTATCCTCCTCCTGATGATGCCTTGAAGTGACTACCTGAAAACAGAGGTTAGACAAGATTACAAGAGTAAAAGTATGTATTTATTTGAAGGGCCTTGACCTTGGGAGTCAAAAGCCTATGAGGGGCTCCACCCAAGATGGACGCTGGGTCACGAGTTCTTCACGCTTTTATAAGTTTGGTCCATTTCCATGCCAGGATTTATTCTCCAATTATAACCTCAGTTAATGATGTAATTACCTCAAGTTTGCCCCTTCTTTTCAGAGGCTTTTAGTTTACACATTTTGGGGCCTGGGACAATCAAGGTATCCTTGAAGTGCAGACCTAGAGAGGCTTTGTTATGTCTAACCAGCATGAGAGAACAGCAGCTAACAGGCCACACGAAACTGCAGAGTTACACACTAGGCAGTACAGGATTTGAAAAACATAAAAGTTAAAACCTAAGGCATTGCTGACACATACCTCCCAGAGTCTCACTGCCTGCTTTACATCATCAGGGCATAGACCATCCCTCACTGTATGTGTATGGCTGTATACACTGAAATATACATATATATAGATATATATAGAAAGGGGGTAGAGTTGGTGGTGTAACTTGGCTGCTCCGGCAATAGAAACTGTAATATCATTACTCTTGATTTTTGTACTTATGTATGTGTGTGTATAAGAATAATAATAAAAAACACACTGTCTGCCACTTAATCTTACAGTGCCTTAGATCTTAGTTATCCACACCTGTTGGGAAGGAAGGCAAACACTTCCACAAAGCAATGACAGAAAGGATTCTGAGCAAGACATGGAGGGAAGATTCCTCTGCAATACAAATTAGGAAACCCTTGTTCCTTTGTTCTCTTGCAAACTAGAAAAATAGTCAGCTTAGAAGTGATTTTCTTATCTTGAGCAGAAGAAAATATTGAGTTTCTCTGCAAACCTGCTAGGATCTGAGGCTACCACAGGACCACAGGCATGTGTAACCTGGTTTGAGCTGACCAGCCATGCTCCAACCTGTCACACTCTTAAAAAGGATAAAGTAAAACTTGTAGCCTCAGCAGGGGACATCTCCAAGCTTTGCAGACGTGGGCATTGCAGAATAGCAACACTTTGTTATAGATAACTCCCACAGAGTGAAGTGTCATATAAGGCAAATATTTTTGCAGCTTGTAGCAACTGTATTTAATGGCTGTCACTTATATTGTACCAAAATTCCTCACCCAATATATTTCATATGAAATTTTAATGAAACATTTATTACTTAAAAACACCTCTCTGCAGCTGAGCATAGGAGCTACAGGACTCTCAGCAGACTGTGTATCACAAGTAATGTGATGATACTTGGCAAGTCTCTCTTCCTCGCGCTGGAAAAATCAGAGTCTGAAGTCTGGGAACAGTCTTGTACTGAAGTCCAGGGAGAGGCATTAGAACTCAACACATAACCAAACCAATATTCTTCAAAGAGCAATGAAAATAGAGTTATATTAGGGGTCAGTAAACTTATCTGGAGGACTGCTACATCCAAACCACAGCATACTGCTGCATAACCACTAAAAGCACCCGAGGCAGAGGGCCTGCAAGGGTGGTGTCTTACATCTGTATTTCAATTTACCCTTCACTGTACTCAAGGAAAAATAGAGGTCCTTTTGTGAAAAGCTGAGCACAGCTCTTGCCAGCTGATGGGGAATGCACATTGAGGGATTTATGTGGCGGAGCTCCTGCCTGTGAATCACGAAAACCCAAGAGGATTAGTGTTTCAGACTGAGAAATGTGCACAGCAGTAGGTCTTGGCCCTGGATGGGAGAGCCCAGCAATTACTCACTCTTGCTCTGTTTTCTGGACACTGCATATAAGCAGGCAAAGCAGCAAAAAACCCAAAACAAATAAAACAAAATGAGAGACTCATAATAAGAAAGTAGACATGGAGTAGAATTAATGTACTGCACTATAATACCCCTTGATCATAAATCTAAATCCCAACTAGAGGGTATTGTTGTTCTGGATAAAAACAAAGTATATTTATCTAAAAGACACCAAGGCAGACAGATCCACTGTATTTGTGGTTCAGAAGCACATTTCCAGCCTCTAATTTAAATGGAATCGGAACCATTTAATCTGTTCTTTATACGGACATCAGCCTGGGTTTCTGGTGGTATTTTCAGCAAGCATTAGTTTTCAGACATAGACATATCTATGATTAATTTATATGGGACTGAATCAGAAAATATTTAGTTCAAAACAAGGAAAAAAGCCCTGGTGTCCATGGAAATTTTGTTTTCAGAATAATTACAAGGTTTCAAGAGTCAGTTCATTTAAATCACTAATTTATATTAGACAAATATGGCTTTGCATAGTATTAAGAGAATCATCTGAGTGGAAGTAAAATTACTCTTCATCGTAAAGAGCCATCGAGCCATCATTTCCATTTTCTAAAAAGTCATTTAAGTATTTTTTTACACTGTTGTGACCAGGCAACATATCACATCTGGATTTTAGGAGATTTCACCGCATAGGCCAAAAAATCAAAGTGAAAGAATATTTTTTAGAACATAAAAATATATCTCCTTGTAAGAGTAGTACACTCAGCCCAGTTTCAGACATGGGGCACAAGCTAGGTGCAAGATGGGTTATAAAGCAATTTGTGTTTCCCTACAATAACAGGCTTTGCACAGTGCTCACCATGGAAAGTGAGGGGCTGTGCTTTCTTTTGAGGAATGAGATACTGAAGAAGAAGTATTTACTTCTTCAATTCACATCTGTGACAACGTGCTGCTCTAATTTAGTGACTCAGGTGGAAATATTAGAAGAGTAGAAAACAATCATTCCAAACCTCACTAAAAAGACTCAGGTCCAAGCAGGTCTTATAGTCATGAGACCATAAAACAAATGAAGAGGAAAATGCTGTTAAAATTGAAGAAATCAGAATCATGACACTTTCTGGTTTTCCATCATCTTGCAAGGATCATCCCCTCTCTAACTCTGATTCCACCTATTTATAATAACTACCACAGCCATAAAAACAAATATTCAAGCTTTTTCTTGTGTCTCCTTCACCACCCTGAGGTAATCCCTTTTAAACTCTTCTCAGTGTTTATTGACTCTGATCAGAGAGGGCAATGCTCAGAGCTTGTGGAGGCCTTGTTGCCCCATGCTGCTAAGCAAAGCATCCATATTTTAATAATGCCTAAATCTGCGGCCAGCTCAGGCACTGGTCTTGGTAAATAGACCCTCTACTTTGTAAAGGGCAAAATGAGCCCACTGACCTGAGTCTTGGCAGAAGGGAAATGTGCAAAATGTGTAGCTGTCTGGTTTCAAAGGTATGGTCAAAAGCCCTGTGAGCAAAGTAGGAAGCAGATGAGATGTGAGACTCAGCCCTGCCCACGCTGCTGGCAGGGCAGATGTACCTGGTACCCCCGGGGCAGCTGCAGTGACATTCTGGCCCATAGGGACACAGAGCAAGAGGAGTCTCACCTTCGGAGGGACCAGCTGAGGGCTCCAGAGAGAGCACTCAACATCAGTTTACCTGACAAGAACCATTTCTGAGCATGGTCCTGTCTCCTAACGTCACTTCAAAAGTTTCAAAATAAAGCAGAGGTCTGTAAATAGTGATAGTAATCAGAATGGCTTTAACTGCTTGCGGCTGAAAATGAGGTAATTCCATCAAATTTACGGAAAGGTATTTGGCTTGTGATTTCATTTTTGTCCTATTCGATGTAAATACAACAATTGCTGAGGCCACAACAATTTTCCTAGATAGCTCTCTGCTGAGGGCACAAAGATTCATTTTCAGAGGTCTCCACACTACATGTATGTCCCTGAACCTGCAGTATACATAAATTATAACAATAATCTATATACTTATTTCACATTTTATTTAAAATACCTCATAATTAAATTATTTCTTGAAGCTAATGTAGTCTTAGTGGGAGAGAATAAAAATGTCTTATTAATTTTATTAGGAGCTGATTAAATATTTAGCAAAATGCACTTCTGACAAAGCTAATTAGAAATGCTATTATAAAAACCTCAAATAGATGCTTATGAAATATTTAAATGTCTGGAATAAAACATTTAAAAACTGCATTTAAAAATTACTCTGATGAAAAAAGTGAAATTTTAAAATCAAAGTAAAACCTCCTGAGTAATAAACTGATTTCTCATGACTCCAATACATTTGTGAGCATTTTTCTGTAACAGCTTTGCAACACTAACTTTCCATGATGCTGTATTTATCATATTTTCTGTGGAAATTTTATGGTGGTTTTGTATAGCCAATACTTTCATAACTGATTTGAACTGCATTTGCTCAGGTGAAAATTCAAAAATTCAGATCACAGAAGTGTTCTCATGAAGCCACACTACTCTATTTAATATCACACACAGATCTAACCATGGACTAAAAACATTTACTGAGCCAAAATCAATTTTTCCCGTGTTTGCTGCCTCTCAAATGTCACTATGAGCATGTACAGCTCCATTTCAAAGGCTGTTTCCTCAGAGGAAGGTGAGTGCAAACACCAGCATCATTCCCATGCTCAGCCTTCTCCTTCCTCTCCCAGCAGCAGCAGAGCAACGTGATTGGTACTGATGCTTCTGCGTTACCAAACAGCAGGACATAGTCACTTTTGGGGTGGAAGCTGTTGATCTTGGGTTTGGTTTTAAGAACATTTAACTTTCTCTATTCCTACAGTGTTGAGGGAACAATGTGTGTGTTCCAGGGTAGGGGATTCAGTGGAGTGCTGTTCCCTATTCCCCTTCCAGAGTGATAGCTCTTCCTTTAAACTTTTGATGCTACTTTGCACGAAGAGATGGAATTTTAATTCTCCCTGTTCCTGTTCAGTTCATTGTGCAGTTGAGTAGCCTCTTTTTTTTGCCTACAAGTGGTTGCATGAAGGCAACCTCACCATTCAGCACTAAGGAAATGTGTCAGATTGTGGATACAGAATATGCTGCTCGCAAGAACTTTTCTTGCTTCTTTCCTATTCCGTGAGAGACTTCTCTTTCCCACAGAAGCTATTAATAGAGTTTTGGAAACTATGGGCACCTGCATACTGTTTATAGTACAGTGGAAAAATATTTTGACAAAAGGATGTTGTAGGTCTTCAGCCAATGATCCCTAAGGGGTGGCTGATCCCCTGACCAATTACACCACGAAGCATAAAGTCTATAAGAAGAGTTGTAAAATAATTGAATAAATCACTCTGGTACTGGAGTCTTGTCTGCTGTCTCTCTCTCTTCTCCCTACTGCCATGAGACAATGACATCACATCACATAAAAATTAGTCACTGAGATGAGACTAGGATGAGTTTCCCAGATTCCTGGATTATGGGTCAAACAATCTTGTTCTGCAGAAATCTCAGAGTTCTTACTGTAGATAATTCCTGAGGTCTCTGATGAGTGAAGAGCAGTCAGGGAATTCCCTGGTGTCACTTTGGACAAAATTGATTACTTTGCCTTCAAGCATTGTTGTCATATCTTTAATCATGTGGTGTTTCATCTAGAGTCTTTGAAGAACAATGCTAACTGACCAAACTGAATTTTATAAAGTGCATGGAGGTGTCAGACATATCAGCACTCCCACGTGCACCCTTTTCTAAATCTCAGCTAACCCCAGGGAAGCAGGGAGAAAAGGTGAATAGTTTTGGGAAACAGTGCGAAACATAGCCTGGCTACTTCAGTGAACAAGAAGGGGAAAATATACCTGGTTTGCCCATTTGAAGTCTGCCGTAACAACCATTTCATAGGGAGGTCCTTTAAACGTGACACTTGAAATTCGGCAGAGCTGCTTCCCTTTTTTCCCTTGCTCTCTTATGCATATGGCAGTGATATGCATCTTACAGCTTCCAGGAAACTTCTTCCACATTTGGTTAGAGGCTTTGAAAAATCTCTCTGAGCACAGATATGATCAAAACTTGTTAAAAGCTCAGAGAGCTTGTCTGCAGTGAAATGTTCCAACCTGGGTCTGCAGGGACAGAGCAGGACTTGCTCTTCAGCCTCTTCTTCCTTTCACAAGGGAGGGAGCTCAGGGGCAGAGCCTCAGAGAGACTCTGAAGGACCCAGGGCTGTTTTGAACTGTGGTTCTGCTCTCACTCCTTTTACTTTACTTTTTTTTCCCTGCCAAGAGTGCAGAAAGACACGGGAAGTTGAGCCTCTGTGCCCAGGCTCCAGCCCTCCTGAGTGCAGGACAGGCTCCTTGTCGGGTCCTGTGTGTAACTTGGTGCTGGGCTGAACACACACTGGGGAGCAGAAATCCCGCCTCAGTGGTGCCCAGCTCTTGCACAAGAGAGGGAGCACAGTAGCGAGGAAGCTTTCAGGGGCAGAACAGGGCAAGGATGCAGAGAAATATATTGTAAACAGGAGGCAGAAGGCAGCAGAAGAGGAGAGAGAAAGAATTCAGCAATGGAGATGTGGAACTGCAGGAGAAAACCATAAACAGGAGATGAAAGAGAGGGGCAAGGAAGCAGCAGAGGTAGATGAGAGTACAGTGGGAATAGAGGCAGGCTGCAGATGCAGGGACTGAAGAATTGCAGCCACTGGTGAATCCCATCCTGCACAACCTGGAGCTGAACTCCAGTAGCTGTGAGAAAAAAAAAAGAAAAGTTCACTTATAATTTTTCCTATCCTTTATTTTATAACTAAACAAGCATGGTACCTGAGTAATCCAAGAATGGTCCCTATGGAAAAGGAGTTACACAGATGAATAAGGTGAAGATATCGGTTATGTGACAATTCCCAACTGTGACGATTATAAAAGAGCTGATAGGAGAAAGAGAGGCATAAGTAAAGAAAAAAAAATGAATAAAAAGAAGATAAAAAACAATAGACTTAATGGAACAGAAATGCTGTGAAGATAAGAAGTCAGAATGAAATTGGGAGAGGAAAGAAAAGAAGATAACAATGAAGGAAGCTGCTAGAAGAGCATTTCTCAAAATTTCTGAAAGCAGGGGTGTGTTTGGTTTCATCTGTCTCTCTAGGACCTCCAGTGGGTCCAGACACCCAGTAAAATATTTTTGGTCTTGTAACAGTGGCCAGGATCTTCATTAATGAGTTTATTAGACATACAGGTGTATAACTGTACAAAAATAGTAGCAACGAGAGTAAAAAAAATACAAATAAGTAAATAAAATCTCGGGCATGGGAGACTCAAGCTGCTTGCCTGAAGAGCTGAAGCTAATTCAGCTCCAGAGTACTAAATCTAGGAGTGTAAAATGAATTAATTACAGCAAGAGTTCTCTAGCCATAATTTTGTCTCTAATGTACAAGGTCACTGCCTAATCCTGCTCTGGGAGAGCAAACCCAATCCTCACTTCACCCATATTCATACAGCAAGATGATTTCTGATGCAGAGCAGCTGGCTTTACAATAAGCCTTCAACACATCTGGAAATCCCCTGTGAGCCTCCTATAAGACATGACCTCTTTGTACCACAGTGGCCTTTGCTGTGCTTAAAGACCCAAAGTTTCTGAGCTGAGAAACATTATCATTTACACACTTGTGTGCTGCTGTCTTTAGTCTGTGAACTGTGATGGCGTTTTGCTCAGTAATAAAAAAATACAGGAGCCAGGACCTCGGAGTGATGATCAATAAGTAAATATCACCCTTTACTTCATAGCAGGGCACCCTCAAGGAATGGAAATGTTTGGACTTGAATTTGTGCTCCTGGTCAAAATTATGTATGCAAATTCTTGAACTTCATTAAAATTGTAAAACAACCACTTGATTTTTCTGATGACAAAAACTCAGAGCTGCACTTTCACAACCAATTAAAATAACACAAGTAATGAAACAGAAAGATGCTAATTGCATGCCATAAAAGTGCCTGTCTCCAGATGCATTTTATGTTGCCTATTTCCTCTCTATAAAAATGTACATATTTATCTCTTTTCACTAAGCATAAAATGAAAAACAAACTTTATGATTATCCAGAAATAAATATTAAAACTAGATATTGGCTTTATTGGATGCAAATTTATTTCCCTTTTTCATCTCAAGGGACTTCTAAATGAAGAGACATTCAACCAAGAGTCAGTGAATGCAAAAGGATCATTGATCAGCTGAGCTTTCCATGGGTCTCCAATTTGATCCTAATATCTATGAACCCCTTAGGCATTTGTATATCTAGCAGCATAATATTATGACAAAGAATTTTGGTTTATTTTCACATTAGAAAAAATAGAGCAAATAATTTTTACTGAATTTTTTTTCAACATTTTTCAGCCGTTGAGGAGAGAAACATTATGAAAAAGGTGTCTGTATGACATTAGGACAGTGAACATTATGCAAAAAGGAAAAGGAAACTCCCACCCTGTGTTTTACAGTCAATTCCAATCACTAAAATTAAAACCTAGACTATTGGTTTTGGCACTTTGTTTTTCCCTCTCCTCATAGCTCTTTAATTTTGGTGAGCAGAACAACATTGTATATTAAGAACAGGCTCAAGGCCAAAGTTCCTGACTTTCCATATGGCTGAAACATGGCCGGAGCTGGCTGGGGGTGACCTGTCGGGAACATCTGTGGAGTGTCCCAGGGGACTTCCACATACCTATGACTCAGAGCTGCCGTGTAGCTGTGAGTGAAACACAGATCTTTAATTTTAGAAGTATTAGAATAGGGCCAGAACCATAATGCATTGATTGATACCTGCTGCTGTCTCTGCACCGACTGCAGTGGAAAATGATGGCTCAGGGGAAAAAAAATTGAAAAATAAAAACCATAAACTTCTATTTTATACATGCCATGACATCAATATTTTAGAAGTACTGAATAAATTTCTAAGATGCATTGTTCCTGGGCTGAGTCAGGCTTATAGCTAACTTTTTATAATGAAATCCTTTATTCTAAATGTGCAGCAAACCAATTCACTCATGCTGAGGAGGGAAAGCCAGGTCTCCAGGCCTCCGTAACTCACTCTCAATGTTGCAGCATTTAAGCCTAGGTGTATATCTTGCACTATTATTTACAGGTCTGTTTCTTTTGCCACTATGATCTCCCAGTCCCAAACCAACTGCAGTTGGGAGACCCCATAGCATGACTTCCTCACATTACTTACCAGAAACTATTCAGTGCAGAAATTCAAACTAAGCAGTAAAGCCATCTCCAATACAGAGGATCACAGGAAAGCCAGGACAGAAAGGGGTCTTGAGAGCCCAAGGCTGATGGAGGAATTCTTCAGGATGAAGTTTAGGAATAAAGGGAAGGCAGGTGGGTGCTTGCCCTTGCAGCTACATGCCGAGCAATTTCCATCCAAAATCCTTTCTACCTTCTCTTCCTGCAGCCCAAGTTTCTTGTTCCCCCATACCTGAGGTAAGCTTGCTTGCTGCTGCACACACCACTGAGGTCATGGCAGAAAATTAACAGTCTCTGATGAGAGCACAGAACTAATTGAACTGTTATCACTAAGCATCTCAGCCCATTCTTCTCTAGATTTAAATCAGTGCGTTGCAGCCGGCTTATTGAAATACAGATTATCAAAAGGCTGCTCCCTTTGTGTATATGCCTCACTGAATCTCATAGAAATACAAAGCAGCTGCCATTGCCACTGCTGTAGGAACTGCACTTGCTAAAGCTCTCTGGAAAAGCCAAAAACCAGAAATCTTTCTATTCCCTTCATCCATAAAATGGGGACAAAGTCATATCGCACAAGAGACAGTGACAGGGAGGAAATCTCTGCAAGAGCCCATATTAGTCTAATTCTGCTATCTTATCCATCAGAAGAATCTCCTCACAAAAGCTGTCAACTAGAAAGCTGTAACATGAGCCACAGCAGGCAACTGACTGCCCAGAAGTGGCTTTTGTCCATGCGTGCATGGATCCTCCTCTTCTGCAGGAGAAAAGGTCACACATTGGGTTTGTTTCTGCACAGTGCTGGTAAGCCGGTCAAGTAAATAACTGTTGCATTTGTAGCATTTATTTCCTAGAAATCCTGAAAAAAACATGGTTACTGTCTCAAAAGAGGTGGCAGCCTAAAGGGTAGAAAACTGAATCCCTGGTCAAGCTGCGTAGTTTTCATTTCTAAGCCCTCGGGACAGACTGTGCAACCAGAGATGTGGAAAGAACCCCAGCAACTCATGGTGTCAGTCATCCCTGGCAGGGAGATCCTACCAGTGGAGACAGTGACCTGCTGCATTGGCTTTGGACTGGAGAAACAAAATGAAGTGTTTTAACTCTTTTCCATTATGAAACCTGAAAAAAAAAGGTACTAAGAGTGAAAAAATCAATGCAGGAAATTACAGCTCTGTTTCTTTGAAAATCCAGCACAGCCTGCTCCTAAGACATCTGACCCTACAATGCTTAAGAGGTGTTGGAAAGCATATGTGAAACAGGAGGAAATTGTCTGACTAAAGTCAGACACGTGGCACAGATGTGTTAACAAATACAGTCTTTCTTGGCTATAATTCAAAATCTTACACTCGGTCATACTGGGCCTTAAATGACAATTTTAATTTCTTTAGCATGCCAATATTATTTTCATAGGCATTTCAGTCAACATTTTTTTTTTTAATTTTTATAACTGGTTATTAAGTATAGGGCTTTAAAAATAGCAAGTGGTATAAATTTTTAACAGGACTAAGCTGTAGTTGAATATAAAGTAATAAACCTGTTATTATTTATTGCCTTACTTTTATTTCCATGCAAAGACCCCAATCCTGTAATTGCCTCTACAGCTGTATTAAGGCAGTCTGAGATCTTAGATACAGAATCAAGCTGGATGAAGTCCCACCTAAATATAACCTTTCTGAGTTCACCTGAGTTCATAGGCTGTCGTTTCTGGGTAGGTATAAACTCATTGCCTTGAATTTAGAATCAAAATAACATTGTCGATAAAAAACAGGAGAAAAAAATCAGTATTCACAATTATTAATATTAATAAAGAAATGAAACCTCAGACTGGACTTAAATTTTGGACATTTATTTTGATAGGTCTCCTTCAAAGGGATATCTCTGTGAAGTAAGGTGTGTCTGGGATGACACAATAAAGACGCTCTTACACCTGCCAGGTTCAGCAGAAAGGAGGGAATGCATGTTTATTATTGACAATCTGACATTCATATACACGTCCCAACTCCACAAGGGATTGGAGAGCATGTCACTTCCTTCTCAATCCCACTGGAGAAGAAAGGTGCTCATCAAAGTTGTTATATCACAAAAGGAATGAAAAACAGAAAATACCGTTAAGTAAACATTGGTTATTATTTACATGAATCTGTGTGAAAGAATCTGACTCCAAGGTTAAAAACAGAAGGCTTTAGCAAAAGCCAGGGCAACAGTAAGGAACTGGTGAAAGAGTCCCAGGGAGGAGTAGGTAGTTTATGAAAGCAGACAGGACTTTGTTTTTTTATCAAGAACACGCATGACTGAAAACTGTGTCCAAACCCAAAATATTTAACTTCACAGGCAAGGGTGATGTTAAACACTAACTTCTCACTGATGCATCCTAATTTTGGAAATGAATTGTTGTCTTCAGTACAAGTATAAAAAATGTAGATAAATGGTCCAACGTCTTCCATGATTAGTCTCTGCACTTTCTTTTTTTATTGTGGGTCTTTCAGTCAGCCAGCTGGTTTCTTTGCTCTCCACTGAATCCAGCAGGAATGTTGTTTGCACTAGAAATTTAGAAACTAAACAGAAAAGAAGAAATTCATTGCTAGAGGACATAGCAAATACACTTGCTAAGCCTCAGGACTACAGCAAATACTAGACAGCTTAAAGAAATTTTAAGGAAATTGTATCTATTCTCCCTAGACAAGTGACTTTTTTTACACTTATAACAGTGTTCAGAACTGAACTAATATTCTCAAAAGTCAGACATATGTGGCACCTTGCCATTAATACACAGAGTCATCCTGCTGATTTATACCTGGTCTTTTCTAACAGTTCCTGAGATAATCTCTTGTGTGTCTTGCAACGCCAGGAAACCAAATGGCTACTCCCAGAGATGTGCTAAGCCATTTTTACACCCATAGCTGCTCAGCTCCCCTCCTCTTCCCACTAACTCACAAACAACAACCATGCAAGCAGCACTTAGCTCGTTTCATGCTTTACTTTGTGTGAGAGGGGATTATTTTTCATTCTTGACCACTTAGCTGTTGATTCCACAACACAGGATACATGATCAGGAGGAAGATAGCCATATAGGCATCTACACAAAAGTCTTGAATGATAAAAAAACCCCATGCTAAATGCCCTAATGTGCATAAAAGGCAGTAATTTCAGGCCATCTAACAAACACTCCCCTTATAACCTATCACAAATAGTCCCAGTCAATTACACATTCAATATATTCAAGTGAACAAACACTGCCTATTGAAAATGAACCATCATTCAGTCTAAATTCAGACTCTTTTTTTGTTTATGATTAGTTCTCAAGCTTCATTTTATTTGGTTGAATATAATTATAGTTCAATGCCAGACTGAAGAAATTTTGCAGAGGCGTCTTTATCCCCACTTTTCTCTTTGCACTTTGTTGTGAAATCTGTGGACCAGTATAAAGATCAGAACTATATTTTTTTCCTTCCTGTGTCCCAAAGACTTGAATCTAATTTGTAGTTCCAGGTTTATGGAGTAATACTTATTCAATTCTGCTTGAGTTCTCATTCTCCACAGCCAAGACCTTGTCTGCTTAAAATTCACTCTTTTTATAAAGAAATATTTCTGGAAAGCAAAAATAAAAAAATAACAATAAATGCACTGACAACCTTTATACAGCTTTTCACAATCTGAATCTCCTCCTCTGGCTTTGCTCACAGGCTCTGAGAAATCTGGGTATTTTATTCCTTTATTCTTCCCCTTAGCCCGCAATAGGTTAAAAAGAAACTGTCACTTTTCCTAAGGCATTGGTTAACAGGGCACATACCAGCAAAGTGGGACTGTAATTTGCTGCCTCTTTTAAGCTACCAGGAAATGTCAATGCATTTGTAGTCCCATAAAATTAAGGAAATCTGTGCACAGTGAGCCCACTTCTATATATATATCTCCCTCACTCATCACCCACAGATGGCACATTTGAGATGACGAACACAGTAAAAACACTGAGCCACTATGTTTATCTAAAACATGTATTTTTAATTACATACTACATTCCAGGTTTCTTCACAGCTTTCTCAGTCAGGAAGGAATAATTTGTTTACACTTGACTAGAGCGAGTATTTCATTTGCCTGCTAATATGGGGCACGCATTCCAAGATGGAGCTGAGGAATACAACAGCAAAGATCAACAAATAGTAAAATAATGTGACAAAGCCTGCCAAGTAAAATCACTGGGGCACATTTAACACAAACTACATCTGTGTGATAAAATCTGTATTGTTCATGAATATCAGAAGGGCCCTCCATAAAAAGAAGGGTTTTTCTTGTTATATTTATAAGGCTGCTCTGCAATTATGGTGAGGAAAAGAGTATGGCCACTTCTCTCCCTGCCTCATGACTATGCACTTTGCATTGTTTGCTTTTCTATCACCAGAATGGTGTCATAGAGAGCAGAGGTCCCTAAAGTTTCAACAGCAGATTGGTCCTACAGATAAATCACGAGTAAGAACCAGTATTCCTGTGGCCTCTTGACCTAGTTATATCCTGGTTTACTCTCATTTCACTAGAGCTCAAAATGCCACTTTTTCTACACATCTAGACATAAAAAGTTATAAACTCACTAAGCACCAACCGAAATACATTCAAACACTAAATGTGGATAGGCAGCATTTCATGAGCAGTGGGACAGATAGACAGGAATACATGTAGTCAAACCCCACATCTTTTAGAGCACTCCCATGTTCCCAAGTGCAGCTTTCTTTTATAGCCTGTACTAATCTACTCCTGCCTGAGAACTCTGTGTTTAAGGCTTGGCAAGCCAAAAGTGCCCCATGGCCACCCTCTCTGAATGGGCAAGGAGCAGAGTTCTTGCTTTTCTACCAGTAGCATTATTACTGCTTGTATCTGTCCCCTCAACCTGCTATCCATACTCACTACGATACTGGGAATTCAAGATCTTTCAGCTTCCTGACTTATAACAAGAATGCAATAGCTTTGAAAACTACTGGGAGGAAGGAAAGGTATGTGGGCAAGCAGGCTAGAAACCAACAAAATGTACATCCTTTGTAGACAATTGGTATTCCGATTTAAAAATCAACAATAAGACTAACCACATACAATAACTCTCATCACATACTGTTTTACAAATGAATAGGAGAGATCATTTCATATTCTTCCAAAGTGAAGTCTTCGGAACAAAGCTGCTATTCAATAAAGCACATCAACATCACTAAATAGTCTTGGGACAGGGAATAAAAAGGGATTCTGCAGGCATCGCAGTTCCCAGCAAGAAACAAATTAAAATTCTGTACTAAACAGAAAAATCTACTTTTTTTTTTTTTTTTAATGTAATGGAATAGAAAGATATCACAGGGGTAGCTAACACTGGAGCTGGAGAGATGCACAGTCTCAGAGCGCCTCTTAGGATGTCCTTCCTCACATAAGTGATTGTATCTTTTACAGATAGTCCAGATGAAGGTATTGGGAATACCCACATGACCAACCATCAGCACTTTCAGTACAGAAGTATCTCAACTGGAAATGGATAATCTGTTCTGCTGAGGCCAGTCCTTGGGCATAGATTACTCCTTTCTCTCCTGCCTGACCTTCTCCATGACACTGCAGGGCTTTTCCATACTCATCCACACATATTTCTTCTTTGTCCAGGCTGTCTGCCCAAGTCTGCCATTTTCCTGTGAGAAAGCCAGTTTTCCTTTGTTTTATTTAAAAAGATAGACATGAGGTGTGGGGAGCATATCAAGATGTGGGGGAGTTCACAAATCTGAAAGAATGTGAGAGACTGCAAGGACTACTTGATTATAGATTATGTGATGCAAAATAACGGGTGAGGGAAAGGAGAGAGGTTCAAAGAAAAAACGCTAAAATTAAAAAGTCCCTGGCTTTGAAAGCTAGGAGAAGTACTATACTTTGAGGATGAAAGTGCTAAATTTATTCATTCGTTTATGTCTTTGAGAATTTTTATAAAGTAGCTCTTATGAAGGCAGCATAGATCCTCCGGCCTCAGAGGAACAGGACCACGGACTGATGTGCCACTCAAAACCAGTGTTCCCTGCATTCCCAGGTCCCACACAATGGATTCATCAATCCTGAAAAAGGTGCTGAATTGATAATGGACACCTCTTGGAGGTGCCTACCTGAACACTGATGCAGTCCATGGCTGCTTAACCTGTTAGATCTGATGGATTTTCAGCATAGGGTGAGACAACTTGCAAGATATCTTACTAACTTCTACGCTTCTGTGGCTTTTTCATGTGCTGTTACAAAAGTCTCTGCTGCTGAAATGGAGTCAAATACGATTTAAGAAGTTCTGGGTTTAAACTGACAAAGGTTTACAAGTTGCATAGGCTCAGGGAGCCTGGTGATATATGAACTCTGGCTTTAAGGTGTTAATCAGTGACTGGTGCAAAAACGAGCCATTTAAAACCACAAAAAATTTCTTGAGTCCAGTTTGTGAATTACATTCCCAACCTCCTCAGATCTCAAAGTCATTATGTTACTAAATGTGAATGATATTTACTGCAAACAGGGACCCCAAGAAATCATTCTCAGCCTTCCAAAGCAATTTTCCAGCCTCTGATTTCTGGTATAAAATCGTTACATGTTTCTTCTTCTCAACTATGCAGTAATTTGAATGGAGTGTGGATGCTGCACGGAATTAATCACAGGAGGTGGCTGAACTTTACTTCCAAGTCATCGGTCAAGAGGGATAGAATCAGTGGCAGTGGTCAGTGGAGAGAGTAAGCCACAGCTGTACAGCTGTGAGCCACAAGGACAGGAATCCACCTTCAAAGTTTTATATTTACTTTTTGAAGGGCCGAAAAGAGATTTGGAGGGTCTCAAAATCCCAGGTTGTAGCCTAATGCCTACAGGCTCATCATTCTCCTCTGTGCTTGATCACTGAGTACACTGCAGATGATCTCAGGAGCAAAGACCTTTTCATTCCCTGTCAGGAGTAGCCTGGTGGCCTGAAATCTATTTTCTTTGACTTTTAATATTCAGAGAAAAGATATTTCAGCACTTCATCACATTGCTTTCTGCTGCCTCTGAAATATGGAGCTTTAATATACATGCAAACATGCAGACATAAATTATGGAAGAGCATGAGAACAAACTATAAGTACTGGAAAAGCTTCTATTTTGAAGAATTATACAAAAAATTATATAATTATTCTTTAGCTGCAGCCGAAGGACCTAAACTGAAATTTCAACAGTACACTTGAAGATGGGCATTGCGTAAAAGTTTTCTAGTCCATCTGTCAAACCAAAGTCACCAATAGGGCACACTCCCTTTCTCAGGGATTGTGCCATATAACAAATCAAAGAGGATTAAATTTTTTAAAAACTTTTCACCAGTGACTTTAAAATTTCTGATTTGAAATCAGTATAGGTAGGGCAATGACATCAGTGGGACTGTCAGGTCAACACTTATGGTTTGGGAAATCTTTCTGATGAGATGAACTTTAGCTAATTGAACTTCCTCATTTATAAACGTAATAAAAAATCCTATATTTGCAGTTTCATCTGTAGAGAATTTTTTTTACCACACTAAAAAGAGTTTTAGAGCCTTTCTCTCTGTTGAACCATTCATTTCTTTTCCTTACAAAATATTATGTCAGATCTACACAGATTGCTTTTTCTTTCTGAAGTGTCCCATATTTTGGTTGCTTAGTTTTGGATACATTTCCAAGATTACTAAACTGAATTACCCCTTCCATTGCCTTTAAACTAAAAGAAACACATGACAGCCTTGATCTCTTCTCTAATGTAGGGGTGTCTTCAGATGTTAACCACCAGTGCATTTGATTCCTAAACTAAATGACCCATTTCAAATACTCCCTATCTTTGATTTTCCCTTTTTTCTTTTCTGCAGCAATATAATCCATAAAGAGATGATAATGCTGGCAAAATGTGTGAAATTGTCCCTTTGCAAATAACATATATTTACACATCAAAAGGATTTGTACTTCTGCATAGCTAAACAGTATTAAATTGCCATGGTGTATGTCAAAACTATGCTCATGCCCTGGATTTGTTATGTTTCCTGTACATATTGGAAAGAATAACTTTTTTCCTCTTTTTGTTTTACTTTTGAGGAGAACAAGTTGTTTTCATAACACGGCCCAGAAAGTCACTGCCACTGCAGTTTAGTATAATCTTTTTGCAATCAGAGGATGTTTTTTAATTATTATGGGACACTGAAGTTCACATATTGCTAATAAAACTGATGTTAACATTATTTTCAGACCACTGCACAGTGACTGATTCAGTCTCACATCCAATCTGGCTTGGTCTTCCAGTCCAACCTCTTGAAAACAGACATTATATATACTAGAGTTGTACAACAATAGATCTATCCAGAATATTTAGCTGGAAAAAAGAATGAGGAGAAATAAAATCATATGACAACCTGCATGGTGTTCAGCAGATAGTTTTGATTAAATGAGGAGAAAAAATATACTTTTTATAAACATATTTAATTTCCTAAAGAAAATTCTCATTTTGATGAAGCCTTTGTTATTTTAAAATCACCAAAAAAAAACCTCCAAACAAACAAAAAACTCAAACAACTTCCCCTAGGCAAATAAGTAGTGGAAAAAAAGGCTTAGCATTAAAATATTTTGGCTAACCAAACTGAAGTATAACTTAATCCAAGAGAAAGCATTTCAGAGATATTTTCAAGATTTTCCAGGCAGCAGTGGGGGCAGTCATTAATTGCATATCTATCAGCGCTGGAGTTGAAGGCAGAACAATTCTTACAAGCACAGTCAGGTTTAGCACACATCCCAACAAGAACAGAAGCGCAGCAGCAGGGAGCTCAGGTGGGACTGCAATAGCCGCTGGAATGGGAAGATGGAATCTGCAGCCCACACTGAGCACCCCACCAGTGCAGAGCTCTCGTGGCTCTCAGCACTGCACTCCAAGGGAGCTGCAGCACTTGAATGGAACTTGGATACTGAGGACTGATTATTTTGCCCTGAAACAGCAGTTTGAGAGCAATAAAACATTCTCCAGAAAGCCTAGGTACCAAAGACTTTCCTGGATGGTGTTCCCCCAGAGCTTGGGCTCTGAAAAGTCTTTCTTCTTCTAAATCAATATTTACATCAAATTTCTTTCCTAGCTTCTCAACTTCTAGATCTTTTTTTTTCTGTGTGTGTTTTTTTCATGATTCCACTTACCATCATCTCATAAACTAACAATGAACTACTTGTGTGAGAGACATAGCATATCTAGAGGGTGGGTCACAGCTTTGGACACCTAAATTCACCTACTTAAATTAGGGAACTAGGTACCATCAGAGCACTAGTTGCTCTCTTAGTTCAAGAGAGCAAGTGTTTTCCAGAGGATAATTCAGCACCTCTAGGTGAGGATCCCACCCCTAGCTACAGTGAGAGTTCAGAAAAGGAAGCTGGGTGCTGCAAATGTATTTTTTACTCTTTTGGGCATCTTAATAATTTTACTTTTTTTTTTCTTTTTGCTGGGGGGATTATACCTAATAAGACAGGAAATGATAGTTCTTTAGCTTATACTTGGTGGTGGGGGGTTAACCTCCTATCTTGATGTACAATAGAGCAATTCTTTATAGAAAAAGGACTATGGCTGCAAACCTGATGCAGTAGGGTATGATCAGGTGCTGTTTCTGTAGAGCTGAAAGGCATTAACTGAGGCAGTTAAACCTCAGACTTCTATAACATGTTGCTAAATAATGAAATATATTTGAGTTAAAGGGGCATTACTCTAGGAATGTTAGCCTGCAATGTGTGAAATAAAACTTTGGTTAGGGTTTTGGTGAGGAATAAAGTAGAGTATAGTATCAAATATTGTATGACAGTAAGATAAAGCAGGCAAATACATGTTACTGAGGTCCTTTGAATCCCTTTCCTAACAATCCTTATGAAAAAAAATGATATTTTCTCTGATTGATTGCTGAACTTTTATGTCATTGACTTCGTTATAATTAAACTACTTCAAAGCAGTAGGGAGGAGTTTATCACTGTTGTGTTTTGCTTGGGTTTATTCTAATTATTACTAGAACATCTAACAGCTAATTTTCTTATTTTTATAGTTTATATGACTGGCAGGTAGATGATGACATCTGTGTAATACAAACACACAATACGACTTTTATACGCTTCAGTGTAAACCTTGTACTTTGGCTTACCTGAACTTCCCAGAAAACTTTGAAAGTACATTCCAATTGCTAGGATTAGTAACAGCAGATTGCCAAAGTGGTCTGAAATTAAAACCAGCACAGATTATAGTGATTTATAGTGTACCTGCCACTTGTACCTGTCAGGAATCAAAATGTAATACTTCCATCACCAGTCTCTCCTAGAACATGCAAAGACAATTCAGTGTTAGCTGCAGAGGAAGAAGCTGCAGTACAGAAGGAGAACAAAACACTTTGGGGTTCTTCTTGTGACCAGCCACTCACAGGTACATTGGTTGATGTCACAAATAAACACTGAGCTCAAGCAACCAGATCTTTACAAGGAAAGCAAATGTCTTTTTTACTTCAGTTTGGGTTTTGGTTTTTGGTCTTTTAATTAAATTCTAATGCCCAGTTAAAATTGTAAAAGCTTCTAGGGATCTTAGAGGCAATTACAAAATCATTGTCCTAAAATTTTGAAGCAGAACAGGTGAATGAGCTTAAAAAGATTGCAAATTATTCACTTGTTTGCTCAAAGACCTCTAACAAGTAGGTTTTATTAACTAGACATAACACAACTTGCTTCTTCAGGGTTATACTACCTTCTTTTCCTAGGTACATATGTTTGGTAATGGAAGGTTCTCTGACATTCCAGTCCTCAGGTATGCAACCACTTTTTGCATTGTGGGGTGGAAGCACCAATATACAGCAAATAATCAAACTACTGAAGCCCTGATGTTGCTGTGGACTCATCCCAGGGTTTTATGGAAGACGGATCAAGACACCAGCTGGAGAAGATATCAGACCCCTTTGAAGATTGAGGCTATGGTGTCTTTTGGCTTGGTTTGGGTTTTTGTTTGGTTGGTTTTTTACTTGTTTTCTTCTAACTAATGAAAGCCTGGAAGAAGAGTAGATTTCGTTTTCCTCCCCAATTAAATGTGTACTCTCATTAAGGCCAGGAGTGATGCTGAGAAGCACTTGGGGAATGGAAATTGCTTTGCAGATCCAAGCACATAGCTGCTTTCTCATTGCCGAGTAACATTTACTGACTCAAAATAAGTCACTTTGACAACACAGGAAAATGCTAAGGGAAATATTTCCAGTGAGACAGAGCCTTTTCTTGTGCTATTGGGCTCAATGCCCAGTGATGCCAGGTTATACCAGTGGAGGACAGCACCAGTTTGCGGTGAGTACCAGATACTTAAATTTCTATACAACTGCTACTTCAGTATTTTGCTACACTTTGTGCAGATATTTATGCTGGGAAAGATAAGTGCAAAATATTTTCTCAATTCTCATTTTTCTCTTTTTATCTAAATCTTCAATTTGGCTTCCTGATAGCAAGTAAGTTATGACAAATAAGTTAGAGTATCACGACGTTCATGTACAATATGACTGAAAAAGGCACTCACAATCTCTTGGGTTGTATATTTTAGAACATCAATTTAAATGCAGATTTTTAAGTTCCCGGTTAAGCATCCATGAGGGATGTCTCTCACTTGATTAAAATACCAGTAGTGAAAATATTTTGGATTTAACATATTCCTCCACACAGTGAACATAGTTAATAGGGAGCCCCAGAGAGGATAAAGTTTAATAGATGAATTTTTTTCAAGGAATTTCAGGTAATGCAGTAATCCTCCAAGTAGGCTTACTTCAATACAACATAATCACAATGTACTTACTCACAAAAGACTTCACACATTACAGCGAATGCCTAAGTAATTTTTTCCTTTTGTCATACAAATTAATATTTACCTGTACAATAACTCATGACCAAAAAAGAGCTCCTGCTGGTGGTGAAAAGCCAAAAGCTGCAATTTACCACATTGCACCTTGGCTGTGTTTCAGGCAGCCCTAAAACTGAACTGTTTGCACTGATTAAATGGAGATGCGTTATTTGGCTGTATCAGCACAAATGCTGCTCTTTGAAGCTCTGCTCTACAACTGATTGGGAACGGTATCCTCTTCCACAGCACAAATCAATTTTATCAAGTTTAGACAGGCCATCCAGGTAACTCACCTGGATAAGATGGATTCCTCTGAAACTTAGGACAGCATTTTCCAAGCATGCCTTTGCTGCATTGAATGCAAGCATAAAACCCAAATTATATCAGACAACTCCCGCAAGGCAAGGGGGTGCTTACCTATTTCCCATTTTAAATTATAAAATATCCCCACCCCCCAAAAAAAACCCAAAAAAAAAGTGGAACTAAATATAGCTTAATTTCAGGAAGCTGTATAGCAATTACAAGATCCCAAGAAAAAACTCTTTAGTAAGACTGAAAATTTATCCCTGCTAATTCTTGTTTTAGCAATTTTATTACTTTTTAAAACAACCTTGAAGCCAAATGCCTTTCATAGACTGGGTTGTCTGACCTGATCTACAAAGCATGGAAAGAAGTTGAGCTAATGTGGTTATATTTCTTTTATTTTCAAACCTAGTGAAGGGACACTGAAAATAACAAAAGTCTGTCATAAGTGGGCTGATAAGGAGCAGAGAGGTTTTGCATGATGCCTTGAGCATGTCAGAAGCCATACAGATGTGTTTCAGAACAGCAAGGCTTCCTTCCCTTTCCGTTTGGCTGTGCTCAGCCTCAGCCTTGCCCACTGAAGGATTATTGCCCTTGTACACTACAGGAACAAGCAGCAGCAGTGATAGATCCAGATCATTATGCAGAGCTAATTATTCAGACAATGTGAATCTGCTCCTGGCTCCAGAGAAATGAATTTCAGGCAGGATAGGAGAAATGACTCTTGACAGATATGGGTGCATAACAATGTATGAGGAAATATCACTTAGCATGATGATCAAAAGGGAAGGCATGCCAGCAGCCAAACATTCCTCTAGTCTTCCTGAGGCCAGGGGCAGTTCTGTCAGGATGGTGAGGGAGATAATGAGACACTCTGAGATGCTTACAGAGCTCCTCTTGATGTTTGGCTCCCCAAGTCCTTTTAAAGACACTGTGTTTGCTCAGTGCAGTTCCGCCATTCTTTATTTCTTTCCATGTTGCAGAATTGTTTAAATGCTGCTGGTCTAGAAATAACGCACACCCTCCAGCACCATTAAAGTTACTTCAGACAAAGTTCCAGGGACCTCTGGACCAGAGCAATGAATATCACTGGCAGCCTCATCTTAGCCCTTCTGGGAATGAGTCATGTATCCAGCCTGGACTCTGTCTCGAGTGACTCAGAAACAAGAGAAGTCCTCCCTGAAATTAATCATAGGACACCCAGCCTGTCCTTCGTCTATCTCTCACTGTCTCTATCTCCGCCCATCTGAGGAAGCTACCTAATACATTTAACCTCCTGTAGCTGTGGTAGAGAATACTTTATTGGTTTATTTTTTTTAAGTCCACTGAGTTACATCACTCACTGAGGCAGATGATGACCAGAAATGTCAGAAATATCACAAGAGTCAGTGCTATGCCCAGCCATCTTAGTTCACGTTTTTCTACCTCTTAAATGTTTCTTGACATAGAAATATTTATCAGAAGTGTCCTGGATTTTTTTTTTTCCTTCTCATATGTTGATTTACTTCCCTTTAAAACAGCCAGGCTTATTCTTTCTTGTGTCCTCACTATTTAATTGCTAGCCTTGTTAGTTGTGTTTTTCCTTGTAAGCTCTAGTCGATTTTTCAAAATTGCTTTCAACTTCCAGATTCAACCTGATATTGTTGCAACACTTTGCCTAAAAACAACCTCTATCATTCTTCTACACATCACATCCTGGCACAAAACTAAGAACTAAAGTATAAAATGTTTGTCTTTTTTCACTTGTAACCTTACCTATTCCCCACTCTCAAATGTCTCACAGCTCAGCCTCAGTATTCTACTACTTGAGAGCAACATGGTGTTCCAAGGGTGGCTTGCTCTTTCTCTATTTTCCAATCTCATCTGAATCTAATGATTTTAACTGAAATCACCAGGTATAGTGGATTTGGATGATTAGAAAGCCTTCAGGACGCAGTAACTCCTCTCTGAAAACAGCGATGAGGGCTCTGTGCAAGTATGAAATTGTGAAAACCAAAAGAGGACGTAGTTGTTTAATTGCACTGCAGAGAATTATTTTACAGTGCAGCATGTTGAGTTTAAACCATAATAATACAAATGTTTAAAAGTAACGATTTTGTTTTTTACTCCTCAGTTGCATCAGTTCTATGAGGTTTTCTTTATCAGTGATTGTGGGTGGGTGTGGTAGTTACAATTCTGGAACAAACAAGAGTCTCCACCTTATTCCTAGCCCAGAAACTCCTCATTAACCAGTCGATATCAATGCTGTGTCTCTGTAGACACAGACAATCTGAAAGAATAAATGTGACCAGATCATACTCCCAACTCTGTTTGAAAGTGTTTTTCGTATTGCCTGCAGGGTGGAAGGCTGGATAGCAGAATGAATTCTCCAGATGGTGGGAAAAAATTCAGCAATACTGCTTACAGGTCTTTTGTCTGAATGCCACTCATCTTGCTAAAAATTTGCAGTGGTCACAAAGACCCGATAAGCAACCAGCATTAGTTACAGAAAAGGAACAAAAATAACTTGCAACACCTCAACTACTTTTTCCAAACAGTCCCTGAATCACGGGAGACTTTTGAGCAATTTTTAAACAGTTTATTCTCAGTTCTTATGAATTTCAGGAGTGATTTTTTTGAGACAGCTTTTACATGCAACATCCTCCTTTCAACTGCAAGCATCCAAGCTCTTTTATCTGACTAAGGACTGAAGTCCTGCTGACTGGAATGAGCTCTATGTGGCTTAAAGTGTGAGCTGAAAAGGAGGCCCTTTCTCCTTTTCTTTATTGTGCCTTTCTAATATTTTCTATTTCTGTAACACTCAAGTTCTTAACACAAACTAGGGGATGTGTACGTATCATCTGTATGGTTTCTGGAATTTCCAAGTTACTCTGTCACTGGGGCTTGCTGCCCAGGGCAAAGATGAAATGTGTGGCAAACACTGTGTTCCCAGCAGCCTTCTGGATTTTCCAGACAATGTGCCAAGCACAGCAGCTCAAGTAAACTGACTTCTTACTGGACTCGAACTGCAATATAGTCTCCAAGTTTCAAAACTCCCTAGAAAAGGGATTATAACCCTTGTCTGAAATGCTCATTTCCAGTACTTTTTAAAAGAAGGGCATTCATAAAACCACAAAAGTTGTCTCCATTTTCAGTGTCATTAGCCCACCTTTTGTCATTTCCTCAGAAAATGCTAAAAGTGTGGCTCCCAACGGTGCCAAAACAGGGACCACAAATGAATTCAAGTATTTATTTTTTTAGGAAAGTTCCAAGAGTATGGATACCTTGGCTACTTTAATCTTTTACAGTTTCTGATCATTCAGGCTGTAAACACAAGATTTCACAAGATTTTTCCTAGTGCCTTTGACATCAGTCACAATGATGAGGTGACCCAGCTGGAATTGAAGAGACCTAGTATTATTTTTTCCTCTGATGTATCCATGGGCTCTGAGCAAGTAATTTATTTTTCATTCATTTTCCACTATGTCCCTAATTAAATGAAATATTGTTACATCACAAACTAAGACCACTTCAGAAATGTTGGACCATTTTGACTCCCTTCCGCATACTTGTCTGATTTTGTTTTCCAAAATCTAAAGAAGATTTAGGGCTTCCATGGACACCAAGAGTTTTCCTGCATTGCAACACATGCTATAACTCTGATAACTTTGAGTGTCTACTCAAAGAGTGGCTGCTGTGCACAGAACAGTTGAGATTGGAAGAAATCTCCTGAGATCATCCAGTCAAATCCTGCTGTTCCAGCAGAGTCACCTACAGCATGCTGCCTGGGGTCATGTCCAGTCAGAATTTTAACAGCTCCACTGATAAGATTCTGAATCCTCTCTGGGAAGCTGGTTCCAGTGTTTGACCATCCTCATGGTAAAAACACATTTTCTTGCATTCAGATTGAGTTTTCTGAATTTTCATTTCTGCTCATTGCCTGTTGTCCTTTCAATGGGCATTCCAGAGAAGAGCCTGGCTGCCTTCTCTTCATCCTCTCCCATCAGATATTCATAGGCACTGAAAAGATCCTCCTGTGAACCTTCTTATCTCCAGGTTACTGACAGAGCAGAACAGCTCATTCTGCTGAGATAGCGGGGAAAAATCTGTTTCTGGTTGTGCTTCATTTTCTGAGGAATTCGGACACTCCTCTAAATCGCAGGAAAGATTCTTAAACGTTTGATAAGTAGGCTTAAAGAGAGCAACTGGCCTCAGTGGTATTTGTTAGTCTAGGAAACTCTCCAAGCACTTTGCTGGCACTTTGAATCTTATTCTTGGTTAGCTCTTCTTTGAGACAAACCTGCAACTGAAATGGCATATGGAGCCTAATAAACCTCTCTGCATGTCTGCTCTTATTTATATCCTCATGGTAAAAGGCTCATAAATTCATTGAAAAAAAATTATTACATTTTCTAAGTATTCCATGAAATCAGTGAAAAATAAAAGATTTTTCCTAGAAATATTTTATGTGTCTCTACATGGACGAGATATCAGAAATAGAAAAAAGTGCTGAAAGAAGGGTATTCTGATTTATTTTAACCATCAATATATGTTGGAATGCTACACAGCAGATGGCAGGCAGATAGCTAGAAATAAAGCGAGGAAAATCTACTGTAGAGTTTTCTCAATTTTTGGCAAAATCAGTCCCAGTAAGCACAGAATTTGATCCCACAGTCAAAATGCTGCCCTGACGTACAGTGTCATGGATCACTAGATCCAGAAACAATAACATCTTCTCACCGACTTCATTTAGGATTGGGAATGATTAATTTTGTTGAGAAGTCCAGAACTGAAATAATCAAAAAATATCATCTGCAACTGTTGAAAGAGAGAACAGGAAAACTTGTTCCAAAAGTCAAAAGGGATCTCATTAGCTTTGTCCATACTGGGTACATTTGCTGCTCAAAAGTTGGAAAAGAAGTTCTTCAAGTACAGTAAATTGCCTTCCACTCTCAGTTATAAAATATAATCTCAAAGTAATTGGACTGGATCCATGCTTTTGTTACCTATGTGTCTGACTCTCACCAATTTTAACAGAAGGACTGCAATCGTCCTGCCTGTAGACATGTGGTGTGCTCTCTACTATCGCCCACTGAGTGTGTAAAACACAAAGGCTGATGGTTTTATTCTTCAGGTAAATGAACACGTAATTAGAGCCAAGGTTGTTCCTTATACTCCTATAAATGAACACTTAGTGAAAGCCAGGGCTATATTTATTCCTCAGCAAAACTGCAAATGAGTTCCATGACAATTATAACCTCAGCATCAGCGTGGGTGTAACTCATGAGAGACCCCACTGTGTGTGAGCGCGTAGTCTCTGGGAACTGACATTGCAAAGGTTAAGTGACTAAGAACTGAGTGAATAGCAGGGCAGGCAGCAGAGAAAAAAGGGATAATTGAGTGGCACTGTATTTTATTTTTTAACCAGCAGGAAGAACTACAAATGAAACAGCTGTGCTGTGAAATAAACACAAGCTGGCGAGCAGCAGAGAAGTAAAATAATGCCATGGATCAAAATATTTTGTTTTCATAAAGGAGAAGTTTTGTTGGTTTTATCCTGTTGTCAAGCCTTTTATGTAGAGCATATATGCATTAATTTCCAAACTTTTTTTTTGATTGAAAAGTCCCAAATATACCAACAGCATCAAAATAAAAAATTGAAACATAACAATAATATATAATTTGGGGGGAAAAATTTCCAACTGAAATGTCAGCAAAGCTGACAGCTTTTAAACATGTTTGAACAACAAACAAAAAAGAAAATCGGTTCCAGTATACCCACTAGCTACAGATGGTAAACACAAAAAAATCATGCCAATCAACACTTTAGTCTGTCTTCATCTGTAAAGGATAATTATGCACACCAAGGACTTTAGAACAAGAGCAAAGAAACTCAAAACATCTGAAGTTTTTCTACACTTTGATAAAGTGAAAAAAGAGTATATAGAAGTGCCCTTGAGTTTTTAGCTTAAATTCTTACACTCGCACCCTCCTGCTCCTCCATTTCTTTGTTTTTTTCCATTCCATTTCCCTGGGTTCTATCCCCATCCCCAGGTACCACACACTGACTGCTTTGTTGCTGTCCTCTGATCACATTTGTCTTTTCTGCAATATGTCCAAAAAACTGTCTCCACCGACTAATACAGGTGTGACTCACTCACTGCTCATCTTCACAAGAGCTGTCAGTGTGAAAATAGGTATATACAAGGCAAATAGGGAGAGCAATGATGATCCTAGCCCACCAAGAAAATAATTCATCTGAGTATTTTCTTTAATTATGGAAAAACATGGATTATTTCAGCCCCTGTTCTCAGCAAGGTCCAGGTTTGTGGCAAGCGATAGTATTGTGAGAAAACCAATGAAAGGATGGGACACAGCCAGAGATGTGACTGTAATTAAAGCAAAGCTCAAGTTCAGCATGTGTTTAAGGACTTTTGTAGAATTTGGGACTGAGAGATGATGGTAGATGCATTAAATATGTGCTTTGGTAGAAACTCTTCATAGAGATAAGATCGTCTTTTAATTAAGTGTAGCTAATTAAAGTATACAGCAGAGTTTATCTCATTTGCTGCACTGAGACAAAAACAACCAACGCACTGTTGCACTAAGGCTGTACAATATTACACAGATCTCAGGTCAGCTGCTCCACGATTTTTGCAGACATATTCATTTGATCTCTGCGTGTAACTCATGGGGGTCAGGTTTGGAGGAATATATTCGAGTGGAGGACAGCAAAGAGGCACAATCTCACTGCAAGGGGGAGGCAGTCAGCATTAAACAAAGAGGAAATCAATTGTGCTACAAAATCACTTGTGACACTTCCTTTTCCTGTGGGAAAAGAAAAAGTGAAAAATGCTGTAGTACTGGTAAACACTCTTTCACCTACTTAACTGTATATCATTATATCAATTCCACAGAGAATCAGACATTTCTGCTAATCTGATGTTACAACAAAAAAATCTAGCAACATGTAGAAAGAGACAATAAGAAACATATTGGCAGACAGTAAGCATGAGGGTCCAAAACTAAATACTGAGTGGCTTAATCCCTCTACCTCCATTCCAGCTGTGTCAGATGTGCATGATAAACACTCCTCAACTCACTCAGGTGTTGCACATCTACATCCATGAAGAAATGTAAAGTCCTAAGTTAGTAGAATGGTTGCGTCATAAAAACGCCCCAAGGAAATGAATAATTCTGTTTACATCGGAGAAAGAGAGGGAAAACCTCAAAGTATCCCACCAGGCAACAAACTAGAGAAAGTGAAAACTGAATTAGTATTAGGTCCAGTCTTTGAATAAGCAATATTTTTTTTCTTTAGGATTTCCCATGGAAACAAATCTTACTGAAAGGACAAAAATTGATAAAGTCTTTTTTTACTGGATTTATGTCTCTTTGTTGATTGACTTTTTAACTGAATTATAGCAACATTTTCTTTTATCTCCATATATAACTGGATTATGAAGCTGAGGTAACTTGTTTTCCCTTCTCTTCCCCCTCCAACTGTCCTCCAGCAAAGTAGGAACAAAAACCTCCATCTCTTTGTCTACTTAAACATCTCCAGTATTAGGCTAAAGTAATCTATTTCCCCTACAGCATCTCCCACTACCTGCATACATATGAGCAGTCGCAGCCAAGAGAATAGAAATTTATCCAGGACAATGTTACAAGTGTTTATAGGTAAATGTTTCTTATCCTCTACAGCTCATTCTTCAGCAAATCTAGCAGAACAGAATAGCTTTTGAAACCTCTGTATCTGGAAAGCTTTTAGGAGGTGATATCACACCCTGGTAGAGTGATTCCCCAAACTTTGTTTCCACCAAAATTAGCATAAAAATAGTGACTACATAGAAAACATGATGTAATAATAAAAGTGCACAAAGAAAAGAGAAAAAAATAAACCAGGTTTTCTTTGGCTTTTGAATCTTAGAAGTTTTCACAGCCTTAATATTTAGTTAAAGTAATTTTGAATATTTAGAATATATATAATCAAATATTGTTTAACAAAATATAATCATATTTTAAGTGTATATACTTATATATATGTATGCAAGGCAATGCAGTTTATATATTTACACATATTCAGTTATACAACACTGGATGATAATATTTGATTTTATTATTATTTATGAGGCTGGAATAATTGCTATTCAAGCCTATTAATTGCCAGCTATGATCTATAATATTTCTCCAGGAAACACTGCAGTGCAAAAAAAAAAACCAAACCAATTTAATCTTTGCTACTGTCATCTGCTCTAACAGAAGTTCAGTTAATTGCAAACTGGAGATTCCACTATTAAGATTTCAATAATTTTCATATCACTCTGGAAGTAAGTAATAAATCTCCTTTTTAAAAGCAGCTTAAGCGACAATTGTTCATCTTCATATACAGCAAAGATATCTGCATGACATGAAGTAGTGTTTTATTGCAGTCAAAAAGCCTTCTGCAGAAAGCTTTTTTCTGTAGCCTCGTGAAGAAAACACAAGTAGGTGACTGTAATGATCAGCAGACATTACTGAAGTGGTTTAGGTGCAAGCTGCACTGCTCAGACATTTGCAAAGATAAAACCATCTTTGCTCTGGAGAGTATACAATTATCAGTCTTAAATTAAATTGATGAAAAGGCTCTGATGGATAATGGACCAGGATGCATAAGCAGGAAAGGGCAGATCCGGGCTTGAAGTTTCAGGCATCTATCAGAATACACAGCAGCTATTTAAAATTGTGAAAGAAAAACTGGAAAAAACAGCATTTTTCAATTTTACTAACCTGGACTGTCTTCTTTTCTGTTTAGCTGGCTGGTGATTTTTTCTTCCCATGTTGAAATGATCAGATGAAATACTGTTTTCAAATATCTGAAACAAAAACCAAGCAAGCAAAAGGATAAAATCACTAAACTGCCTGGGGAGCTTACATGAAGGCATCTAAATTTAGACAATTTTTGCTGCTTTGCCTAACAGGTAGAAACCCTCGCACCGCTGAAGTCCTGTTCAAGTTCATTTTTCAGGGCTTCAGTGTAAGTAATGCACACAGGCTTCATTTTCCTCCAGGTAAATATTCTCAGTAGTTCTGTGAGTGAACTTATTCAAGCTCAGCAATTCTCTTCTACCTCTGTGAAGTGTTTTTAGTCCTTTCAGGGGTCAAAGGCAGGAAAGGGGAGAAAGACTAATAAAGTCAACACAATCAGCCAAATTTCTGCAGGCTACCTATGGAATGCAATGCAGAATTTGTCCTGATTACTTGTAATGACTTCTAGTATTTCCCATAGGAAGGTAAATTCCAAATTTTAGATTTTAGATTTTAATCTTAGTACAGCATAAAGAAAATATCCTATAAATGAGAGGGGTGGTTATTTTTTATAAATGACAACTTTTATAATCTTATAGTGGACCAGTGAGTATTACAGTATTATTTTTTTCTTAATTTTAAGAAGATATCTTGTTCTATTTTTGATGAGGTGCATTCAAAAGAACATAAAATAAGGTTATATAGTTGAAGTGACAAGACCAATAAATTTTAAGAGGCATTTCCTCCAGCAATATGTAGTTCTGACTGCACTGTGGGTTCTGGGAAAAAAACCCAAACCTGTAAAGCAGATCAGCTCTGAATAGGATGAATAGACAGGTGTCTCAAAAATCTCTTTCATCGCTTTTGTACTTCTAAGTGAGAAATGCTGACAAACATCATCAGTAGAATCTCTTACAGCATTATTCCAGGAGAAACATCTTTAGTTTTAGGCTCCAGTTCAACTCATCTTTTCAATATGCAATGGGATTCAGGTTTGCTTTTAAAGCAAGTTTTTGTTTTGTCCAAATGTATTGCTTAAGAAAGAATATAATTTCACAGGAAAATGGAATGACCTTTATTTGTTCAATAGAGCTTAGATTAAGAGATTGGAGACCAGATCCAGAGAGGCATTTAGGCACCAAAACAGGAAATAGAATAGAATAGAATAGAATAGAATAGAATAGAATAGAACAGAGCACCTGTAACTTTTCACTGGTCTAGGCCTTTAAGTCTAAGTAATTTCTGCCCCAAAATAAAATTCACCAAAATTAGTACCTCAAACCATTTTTAAATCAATCTTGGGGATATTTGTTATGCATTTTAAGATAACATGCAGGTAAACCAAAGCTGATAAGGCTGAATGTTTAACTCGTTGGTTCTTACATTTTTTGACTGTTTGCTTCTAAGCACAATGGAAAAGTATATTTAACAAAGTAGACACATCCATCATTAATTACTATATTTAAAGCTTTTCCCTGCAGGAGAAAGAGTTAAAATGATTCTCTGGTGGCCCTTTTTCATTACATTCTTATTAGAAATTACCACCATGTGCATAGCTATTTATATACATCTGTCTTTCCTGCAAAAGGAATACTACTCAAGAACATATTGTCCCAGAGAAAGAAGAAAAAGAAAAAACAAAAAATCTGCAGATTAATACACAGCAGCATTTCTGCTGCTGAAGCTAAAGGGATGCTGTTCAGTTGATTAGGCCACAAAATTGATTTACTTTTAAAGATGTTTCATCTTATAGCTCTTTACTTCCAGACTCCCAAACGTGGTTCTTTTGAAAATCAGTCTTCACTGACAAACGTTTTTGACAAAGCAATAACAAATGGGGCAGGGAATGGCTCCAAGGGGTGTGCTTATTGCTGCCTTCTCACAACACCCAAAGGCACTCTTAAGACCTGCTTCATTGTCTTTGCTGACAGTAAATGTGCAGCCCAACTCCCTGCTGCAGCCTGGAAAGTATCTTCCAGAGCACTCAGGACCCATATTTAAAGCCACGATCGTTGGTTTAGTGCAGCTTGTGGACACATAAAACCCTGCCAAGCATTCCTGGGCAGGCCAATAACGAGGTACCCGTTTGCGTGGGAAGTTCCACGAGGTTCCTGGGACCTCTTTTTAAATATACAGTAGATTTAACCAAACTATTTATGAGGACCAATAAGAGCAGAAAAAAATATTCAAGGGCATTAATGACAACTTTATATCTCATGCCCATTTACTTTCTGTAGAAATTAGGCATTTAAATGACATCTGAGGCTCTGAAAAGCTCCACCTGCTAATTTTAAAGCACAGGATGGTAGCATGTTGTAATAAATTAGAAAGCATGTCATTCTGAACAAAAGACATCTTTGGACTGAATCTGAATCTGCTGCAGGCTCATCAAAGACAAATGTCACTGGAAACGCATTCATTAAGTCAGTGCATATATTTAATTCCTTTGTGGCATAAAAGCTGTGGTTTCTGCTGATTGTTAAAAAATTAAGAAATGCATCCCCTAAAGCCATAGAGAAAAAATATTAGGCAGTAACTTCATGTGTATTAAGGCATAAAGGGGCATAACTTCAGCTGCTATTTAAGACATCTGGACATTTTTCAAAGAGTTTCTATAATAGGCTGCTGCATTTTAGGACACAGCAAAGATTTTCCCCATCATCACAGGCTTGCTTACCTCATCTCTTTTTCTCCATAAAGTAGGGGTGACCTAAGCTAACCATTGCAAAGCCATCTGTGAGGATTAGCATGTTACACCCAAATGCGCTCTCTCTACATCATCTGATGTGTTTTGCTAGAATTACAGGACAGCATGACAAATTTTACCCAGCAGTTTTAAGAACTGGAATATTTGTACTCATGGAAACCTTGACGGAAGCTAAAATGGCAGCTGGGATCCTGTTCACCTTGATACTTACAAACCTGTACTTTGCCTGCTTTAAAAATTAAAGCAGTTGGAAAAGTTGAAGTTTTATACATAGTAATATTGAAATCAAAAATTAGAGAGAGAATAATAGAGCTGAGAGCAATGTCTGGAACACAACTTTTAAATGAAAGGTGTTGTGCTTAGTTTTCAGGATAAAATATGTCAGAAGAATTATTGTGACATTACACAGACATGATCTGATTTTCTTTGGCTCCATGGAGAGAAATGAGGATGAGTGTAGATGCTTTTGTGCTGAATTTCCTAGCAGTTGTGTTAAGTCAAACTGCTGAGGCCATGTGTTTTAAGCTCTGCTCAAAAGCATGGTCCTCAAAAGGTGCCTTCCCATCTGCTCTTGCATTTCTGCAGGCAGTAAGAAAATGCAGGCTTTGTACACAACCTGGGGACATGATTCTTTCTGGTGGGATGCTCTCTCCTGATTTGAGAGATCTACAAGTGATCAAATGGCCAATAGTGCAGAACTCGAACTTCACAAAATAGAGTGACAGAAAAATGTTTTGTAGGAGTACAGATATGTTTTGCTACAAATGCAAGGCAATGAATCTAGGGAAAGCATAACCTGACCCATGGTTGCAGGATACTAAAATCAGAACTGACACACAGTTCGCTGTAAAGATCCCAGAAACAGCTGAGACCATCAATTCACTATGAAACAGCTGTCAGCAAATCAATAAAAAGAAGTTTGACATCATTTGGAAAAGTACTGAGAACAAGACAAGGGACATTATTTTGTTACTGTTAAAACCTTTGTTTGCCCATGTCCTGCGATAGGTTCTGATCCCTGCAAATCAAGAAGGATGTAGTAGAGTTAGAGAAGGTACAGAGGAGGGTAGCTAAGATGATCATGGTGATGGACAAGCTGCTTTATGAGAAGATGCTAAAAAGGACAGAAGTCTTCAATTTGGAGGACAGGATGATGGAAGGTGAGAAAAGGATTTACAAAATAATTAAACCAGTGGATAAAGTGAATGAGGAGCTGTTAGTCACTGTACCACAATACAGGAACTAGCAGTTACCCATCAAAACTATTCAGAAATCAGTTTAAAAGACCTCCAAGGTTGGTGACTCAAACATTTCCCTGCACAGCCTTGTGTTCCAGTGCTTGATAACCTACAGTGAAAAAATGAAAAGGACTCCTTATATGCAGTCATAGCAGCAATACTGCAGGTTACCATGGGAATATTGTCCACATGTTAGTTACTGTGTACGTAGAGTGAAATATCACTGTGCCTTACAGGAACTTACTAACTAAAAACTGATTCGGGGTTTTTGGAATGCATACAGAAAAGCTACACAACCTATTAAGAGGAGACAGGAGACACTCAGTGGAGCCTCCGCCGAGAATGTGGCAGACAAGCTGTTAACTTCAAGCATCCCAGCTCCAGCAGATAGCAATCAGCCTCCTAACTAAATCAGCAGGCTGTAGATCAAAAGAACTGTAATGTGTTTTAAAGCACTTCAGAAGAAGGAATGGAAGGTCAATTACCAGAATTGATGCCAAGCTGACAGGCAAGCCTGTGGAGGGAACCTAAGGATAATCAGCCTTCTTGGATCCAGGAGACATTAAGACTTGGGAAAAAGAGCACACACATTTTGGTTTTACTGATTTTGTGAACTATTTTTCTTGAAAACATTTTATTCTAAGAAAATATTATATGGCTTTTAGAAGAGAGCTTGATCACTGTATGAGTTACTGTTATTGTCCCACATGGACAATGAATGGCAGGATCTTTCCTTGCTGAGAAACTCTCAGTATGTACTAGAGAGTAAAGGATAGCTCAGATTTGAGGGTAGGAGACAAACCAGGTTCCATGCACAAGCAGGTGATGGTGAGAAGCCAAAAGTAGTAGGGTGGGGAAGGCTGCACTCTTCCTGAACTGAAGGTGGCTGAGGGTGCTTTTCAGCTGGCACAGCTGACAGAGAGGCTTTGAATATAAGGCCTAAGGTGTGCTGCTAATTAATTAACTTCATCCACAACTCTGACTGTTAAAACAACCTGTTTGTGCTAGAAACAGTTTCTACCCATGAGGACTGCAGAAAATGCAGGTACAGCAGCAGGTAAGAAGAATAGATAGACATCAGTTTTACACATGGAGAACACAAACATGGGATGATAAAAGACTTGTCTAAAATAGCAAAAGTGTCTCAGCCAGAACTAGGGACTGATCCCCAGATTTCTGAATCCTTATCTGAACCCTCAAGCCCGGGACCTCTTTCCCACTTGCAGTAATACTGTCATATTAGGCAGGCACTTACCCAGCTGGAAAAGTTAATACATTGCATTAGAATGACTCCATATAATCAATCAGCTGCAAGGGAGCATCTGGAATAATAATCTTCTTGTTTTCCCTTCCTTCTGCTCCTCTTCTGGTTTCTCTAACTGGTGATTTCTTCCTTTGGATGGGATATCTTTTTACAGAAGAAGTTTTCAATATGCTTCAATATCTTTCCATGCCTCTCTCAGCCATGGCACGCACACAGCTCTTTTACATTACCAGAAGAACTAAACAGAAGAGTGAAAGAAAAATATCCACTGATATTCATTGATAGTTTCAATGAAATTCACCTCAGTAATGTTTGTGCCTGTTCTTGTTTTTGTGTTACAGGAGGATTTTAGCCAGACAGATTACTGACACTGAGGGGAGGATATGTGTGTGGAAAGTGGGGGAAGAAGAGTGAGACTGACAGACAGAAAAGAAATCTTCAAAGCAGCACAATAAAATATAAAATACTGGGTAGATGGATAGGATTCCCAGAAACTCAAATCAGCCTTTTCTCAATAACTGTGTCAGTTATCCCTCTGGCAGATTTCCCCGTTTCCCTTCAGGTTTTTTCATGTTTACTTCATATACATACAACAACATTCATATTTATTCGATTTAGTGTAAAAAGGCAGGCGATGGAGTAGAATATTTGGGGAAAATCCCAAAGTTCTGGGCCCACTGAGTGTCCCCATCACATTTAGAATGAGACAATGGAGGAAAAAGAGCATCTTTAAGAGTCAGAAAACACAAATTTTCAATTTAAATGACCAGTTACAACACAGTCCATATTCAAAGCACTTCTGTTAATCACAAGCTGGAAGGATAAATTTTTTAAAATGCACTCATCAAGAAATGAATACTAAGAAGCTACAATTTGCTCATAGATATTTCATGATCTAAGAAAAACTCATCTGATAAATTGTTTGCTGTGAATTATTCACTTGGGTCTCAAATTGCTACTCTTTCAAGTAAATACAATGAAAACCTATGACTCCTTGTCATCGGATTTGCTCTTTGGGAGCTGCATCACATTCACTGTTCTTAGCAAAACAGGCTTTGTGTGACAGCAACAGAACAGTAACAAAAGGATTTTCTTGCCTTTTCCTCCAGATTTTAAATTAGCTTCCTCCATATTCATATTATAACTCTACCTTTCACATACAGACCCTGATTCAGCAGAAGATTTCAACTTCCTTGCCGGTAATTAAGCAAGGCTGAAGAAAGATCTTAAAAACCAGGAGAAAGAATGTATGGTGAAGGGCACGCTTCTCTTCCCTGCTGAATCGGCACATTAACATGTTTTGTAGCTGGTGTGAACTTTACATTCCAAAGGCAAATATTTTTATCAGTTAACCTAAGCACAGCTGAGGTCTGACAAAGGCCCTGTTATTGCTGCCCTTTAAGCTGCAGCAGCTTAAGAGCCCACTAGAGTGCAGTCCTTTCTCCTCCCAGAAAAACACTGGGCGTTGCATAAAGAAGTGGTTGAGTAAGGAGCTTTCAAAAAAAAAAAATCATAGGCAAGCAAAAGAAAAGACTACAGAAAATAACCTTGCTACTGCAAAGTAATTGCAGACAATCAGTTACCAAAAAAAAAAAAAAAAAGAAAAAAAAGAAAAAAAAGAAAGAAATTACTACAATACATTCACTCAAAACACTTTGGTCTACAATTTGAATCTTCTTTCCCACTTGAGCCATCCAGAAACAAACAGCTTATTGTTTTCAGTTTAAGAAGCCTGGCTTCCCCTCCTGCCTGTTATATATGAATACACCCACACAAGGCAGTATTTTTCCCCTCCCAGCCCTCTCTATTATGATCAATAATGAACTTGTATTTCATTGCCATATCCTTGCCAATCTCCTTCAGCATTTTTGAAAACGGATTATTTCAGTTGCAGAGTGCTTGGAATAGTACTTATATTTTTGTTTTGTCCTGCTTCAGTCAGTTGTCTTGAGATGGATGACTCAAACATAAAGCAGGTACCATAAAAGTACAGCTGATGCACTATAAATCTGCACACCTACCTGTGATTAATAGAGATAGGTGTTCTAACCAGTGATTGTACGAGGGATGTTGGTGAGGAGGAAGAAAAAGAGATCCAAGTGAAGAATAAATTGTCCTGACAAAAGTGGCAATATATACATATATAAATGTTAACTATCTGCATAAGATAAATGGTGGGTCAACAGCAGAGAATGCTATTTGCCATAGTGAAAAACAGTCCTTTCTTACCAGGGAGCAAGACAACAGTGTCTTTGGCTGAAATAAAAGTACAGAAAGTACCTAAAAGCATTACTTTTCTGGACTGTTTCCCCAGATAAGTACCTTATTTACTTTTCCCATGCTCTCTTAAAAATAAACTGTCAGGTGCAAGTCTCTGGATGCATCACAAAGTAACTAAGGTCATATCCTGCATATGGAATCTTCTCAGGCTCTTTCATCCCAAGCTGCAGGAAAGACTCCCATTGGTACACGAGCCTTTGGTTCTGGTCATCAGCCATTTTCAGAAACCCTGAGGTACATCACGTAATAAGCAAAGCAGCAAGCGTGTAAGTTTATCTTCTGTTTGAGAAATTCGGCCCAAGATAAAACTAAATGTCATGGATCACTTCAAGTTTAAGAAAAAAAGTGACTTAGGGATGTTTCTAAAGGTCTGAAGAAGAGGTTTGACTGAGTGACCTCCATATGCCAATGAAAAAAGTGCTGGACTATTTCAGTGATTGTCTGCACAGAGGAAAGTGAAACAGTTCCTGACTCTCACATGTCTTCTCATGTATATCCATACAATTAAAAAAAGAAAGATATTACTAGCCCAGAGCACCCAGATAGCCCTTCAGAAAGTTGTCAAATAGCACTTCAGCAAAGCATGTAATGGTAACTTAGAGAAGCTACCATGAAACTAGATAACCTTTCAAATCCATTTATCAAAGTAGTTGCATTTCTCATTTCAAGGCAAGTGACAGATAATAAATATAGATCAAAGGAAGCCTACCAGTATATAAAAAGTTGTATTAAATGAAAAATTGATTCACAAAAATAGCATTATATATTTTATAGCCTCTTCAAAGCTCCTATTTAAAAACTGAACTTTGTTTTCTACATTGAACTGTAACAGCTATCACATCACATAGCTATAACCCTTGGGGAAAAAAATCTTCACAGATTAAAAATCTGTAGTGACTAGAGATGGTTTCAACCACAGTCCAAAAGCGAGACGTGAATCCTTTCAGATTCCAAGGACATCTAAAATGAGATTTCAGTTGGGAAGCACAAACAAGTGCTTTAGTTAAGGAAATTCATGCTAGAAACCAGATTCAGTAAATGCCTTCACCCATTCTGCTGAGCACACACAGACATTTTAGATTTCTTTTTCTGAGGTGCAAGAGAGAGCACTGCATCTTCCCATCATGCAGGAAGTATTTGTGGTGCTTCAGGCTGTGTGTCTGGGAAAAGCCACAGCCCTGGGCTTTGGATGCAGATCGTGCCACTTGGCAGGACAATGTTTTACACCAGGTCTGACTGGTAACCAGCTCCTTGGCAGCAACACCATCTTTGTTTCTTCTCCATTTTATGGTCTCAGCCATGACACCACAGGTGGGTTCCTTCACTGCTGCCCTTGGGAGCATTATCAGGAGAAAACGTCAGAGACAAGCCCTGGCACTGTGGGAGACAAAAGCCCTTGATGTGGGGAGAAGTGAAGGAGAAGTCAGAGGGACAAAGCTCAGGCTGAGTGGCCAAGACTTGACAGCTGTGTAGATGCAGTCACCACTGTTGCTCTTGGGACAAAATAAATGGTGGTGCCGACGACCTTCACACGCTGCCTGCTTGTCAGTCCTTTGCAATCCACCCGAAGTGACAGTGACAACACACAGTGTTATTTTCACCTTCCCCAGCTGGTTCTAGCCAACCTGGCTCCTTCCTGCACAACAGTTTTCTTTTTGAACCTGACAGGATATATGGATTTTCTACAGAGTTGAAGTCTAAAGTTTGGCCATCATTGCAGAATTTATAATGCACCTTGTCATTTCTGACTATTTGATCCCTTCTATTCCTATAGTAAGAATTGAAATGTTACCTTGAAATTGTGGAAGCTGAACGAGGGATGTTGCATCCCCTAATATCTTGGGGATATTCGACTGTCAAATTTGTACACAGTTTATTTGATAACCTATCATTATTTTAATAGGATTTTTTTAATGGCAAGTGTCACTTTTTCACTTAATTTTTCAGGCTAATTCGCTCCTTGGACATATTACAGAGAAAAATTTAAATGTTCCATCCATTCTACAGCTTATGCCTGAAGTTTTGTTAGAGTTTATTTGTAATGCATAGAGTGAGATGATGATCTGAAACTTCTGATCTGGAAACAACAAATATTAAAACTCTGTAGAAAACTGCATGAAAATTCTATAGCTTGTCAGGTCTAAAGTGCTTTATACAAAAACATCATTTCACAGATTCTCCTGCATCTGAAAGGCTAAGTTAGGAACACACGTTTTAGACATAGAAAATGCTAATAAAGCAAAGCCGGGAAACAGGAGAAAATGTGCACGTATAGGCAAGGTAAATAAAACCTTGCTTCCTGTAATGCCATGAGAAAAACAGGGAAAGAAATGACAGTCCTTTGGGCTTAGTTACTCAGTCCTTGGGCTAGCAAAACACTACATAAAACAATGTTGCCTGTGATCTCTGCTGAGGTTTGCAGGTTTGAAGAGAAGCTACAGCAATGAGAGCTTAAACATACTTTTTCCTTCTAATATCTAACATAAACCTGCCCTCTTTCAGTTTAAAGCCAGTACATGCCCTTGTAAAACATGCCTCTCCAGCTCTCTCATAGGCTGCCTTTAGGTACTGGAAGGTGTTCAGTAAGTAAGGTCCCCCTGGAGCCTTCTCTTCTGCAGGCTGAACAATCCCAGCTCTCTGTCTGTCTTCACAGCAGAGCTTCTTCCAGCCTTTGACCACCTCTGCACCTTCCTTTCATTGGAACCTGCAGGCAGATCCCACGTGGAGCCAGCACTGGTACCACATGCCTTCCCAGCCTCGCCTTTAACTAAAAGTGCGGCAAGAAGTTCTCATGAGAGCATCCTGTAGGAACAGAGGGGTTTTTTTCTTGTAAGGAAATTATATACTAGCTTGAATGACCGAAAGGGTGAGCTTCTCTCTCTCCTGTTCTGCTCTGTGCAGTGCTGGGGGAAAATCTATCTAGGCTCCATCAGATGCTCCACAAATGTAGTGTGACAAGAATCTGAAGGGACATAAGATTTACTGGCCTTATTCTTATTATTATTTTGTCTTATTAAAGCAGTTCTCCTATTAAGATATTTGTTTTTCCTATTGAGGTTCAGATAGGATCCTGCACCATCCCTCTCTTCCCTCACCTCTCCACCTCCATGCAGAACAGCTTCCAGATGAGCTAAGTCTAACGTAATTTCATTTAAAAGGGCACAAAATCACTATGCCCTCCCCAAAAATATCTCCAAGCATTTCTCACAGTGATAGCTCCTCCAGAATTAACACTCTAACATTGCATTAAGGATGGGAGCTTGAGCTCACTGCCACCTCCATCCACTCTGACAGGAAGGCAATGCAGAATCTGCCTGTTTGAGGAAGGCACAGGCAGTTTATTGACAGCATAACAGAACAAAGCTTCCATCTGCATCCCATTACAGGTGCTGCGCTGACATCTATAAAGTAACTCTTTCTGCTTCCTTCAATTGGAATTGCTCTTTTAAGGACAGCAGTAAAATATACTTGACTCCCAAATAAAGTGCCCTGTATCATTTTAGATACCTAATGAATCACGGACAGGGAATACTATGTTTTATATGATTCACTAGTAAAAGAAGCGATCGTTTCAAATCATCAGTGCAGATTAAATCCAGTTCTTAGCTGCTTAGAAAGTTAACCTCAGTACCACCAAAGTCAACATTTGGGATCACTGCTAGCAAGGTGAAAGCTGGGTTACCCTTTTCCTGTATATAATTCTTTTTCTTAAAGCAACTGTGAATGGTGATTTTAATTAAGACCTACTGTTCATTGTATCAATTCTTCTTAATTTTGCTAAATTTTAGGCACTGGTTAATAATCGTAAAGAGGAAAATAATAAGTCTGGTACACCCTAATTTAGAAGTGTCTGACCTTGCATTTTTAATCTACTCTCATTAATAATGATATTGAGCAAGTAAAGCCAACTTATGATGGTCAAAACTCTGCACAGCTACTTCAATTACACAACTGCCTGATTCAGAAAGTCTTGACATAATATGTTTAATATTACTAGCCCAAGGCTACAAAACGAGCTAATATCAGAACTGCCAATAGATTACGGAAGGTTTTTTTGCCTCCAATGTCATGATTCATCCACTAATATTTTTTATTACATAGAGTTTTAATTCAGATTCTATTCCTCTGATGATGACTTCAAGCATTAGTTACTCTTTTGATGTCAGGTGGTTATGGAGTAAAACTCCCCTAACTGTAGGCAAATGGAACAGTTACTCACTGATGGTAGTGTGGAATATTACAGAGAACATTCAGTTCAGCTCCAGACTTGCAGTTTACTAAGGTAATTCTTCAAATACCATGGCTGGTTCATCAGCCACACAAGGTTCAATAACAGAAAATTTAATTTAAAATTTAATATATTAAAGTACTAGTTAGGTACAACAGGGACAGGCTCCAGAGAAAAGGAAAAAAATCTGTTTACTCTTACTCAGAGTACATTCCCACACCTCCTCCTATATTCTCTCCCTACTTGCAAAGAAAACCTTATTTCCCTCTCAGATGTTCAGACTATGATGCACTGGGATTTTACATCATTACCGAGTCTGGTGGATCTATCAACCAGAAACCGCTTCCAAATGCTGGAAGGCTTCTCCTACCAGTTTTAGCATCCACAATACAGGCAGGAAATATTACCAAGCTAAAAGAAATCAGTAATGTCAACATTTCTAAGCTGAACTGCTTACGTTAAAATCATTACCAAGAGAAATTGGTGTAGGCACTGACATTAACCATTCTAAAGCCACATTCATTCTTCTGGGAGAAAAATCTATACATAGTGATCATTTTTTAGAATTAGGTACATACTGAACAGCAAGACTGGTTTTTTTATTAGCATGGCAAATGTAGCCAGCAAGATTCCGGATGGAAAAATACAGCAGCATTTGGGAATTTGTGGAGCTGATCTGCTGAGATACGAGTGACTGGAACAGCAGTGTGAATATCTGCCCATTCCTTTCTCAGGTATCTTGGTTATGAACATGTCTGTTCTGGTGAATATGAGTTATTTATGCTTCATCCATAGTTTGTTATAGCAATTGTTAAGTAAGCAGATCAGTTATGAAAGATTTAAATTCACAGAAAAGGAACATGACTAATCCTCATAGGAAAACCAGGTTTGAGGACGTCAGACTGATTGTGCACCCACTGAAACAGGATTAAAGCAAGCAGAAATCTGCATGGAGATTCAACCTGCAGAAATATGTTCAAACACATCTCTGCGTAATCTACATATACATGCATGCAAACAGACAGGCTTACCTGCAAAGAGATAAGACCTATAATTACAGTGATTCATTTGATTTTACAAGCAATAGAGATAACCTTTGAGTACCCAGGCACTGGTGTGTGATAAATATCTACATAATAATGCAATGAGAGTACACACACCCTTACATAGCTCCAGAAGATCATTCCTGCTTTATAACATTAGGTCAGGATAGCTTCTATTTTATGTCCAACCTCTTTATCACTGCTAGATCAAGTCAACCTAAACCCATGAAAAATTTATCCATCGATCTTAAAGCACTTTATAAAGATGGATAGGTATTATTTTAGCTCACAGATGTGTAGAAGATAGGCCTAAACTCATGCAGGGGGCTTCAAGTCTTTAACCACATGCAACTAATCATGCAACCCTTCATGCAACAACTCTAATTGAGAAAGAATCATAGAATCATAGAATTATAGAATCATAGAATTATAGAATCATAGAATTATAGAATCATAGAATTATAGAATCATAGAATTATAGAATCATAGAATCATAAAATCATTTTGGTTGGAAAAAACCTCTGAAATCACCTAGTCCAACCAATAACTTAATACTGCAAAGTCCTACTACTTAACCATGTTCTTAAGTGCCACATATACATGTATTTTACATACCTCCAGGGATGATGATTCCATCACTTCCCTGGGCAGCCTGTTCCAGTGCTTGTCAACCTTTTCAGTAAGGAAATTTTTCCTAATATCTAATCTAAACCATGCTGGCATAACTTGAGCACATTTCCTCTTCTCCTATTGCTTGTTTCCTTGAGAGAAGAGATCAACCCCCACTTGGCCACAACCTCCCTCCAGGGAGTTGTAGAGGGCAGTAAGGCCTCTCCCCTGAGCCTCCTGTTCGCCAGCCTAAACATCCCCAGCTCCCTCAGCGACTCCTCACAGGACTTGTGCTCCAGACCCTTCACCAGCTCCACTGCCCTTCTCTGGACACAATCCAGCACCTCCACGTATTTCTTGTAGTGAAAGGCCCAAAACTGGAAACAGCACTCGAGGTGTGGCCTCACCAGTGCCCAGCACAAGGGCACAATCTGTTCCCTGGTCCTGCTGGCCACATTACTGCTGACACAAGCCAGGATGCCGTTGGCAGGCTCCTGAAATCCCATTTAGCTTCTCTTCGTGTTGCACTCTCAGCACGCAGCAGATTCACTTCGGGAAGAAACCACTAGAGGTCAGGCAGGATATAATCATGCCCACAACGAGAAGAGAAATTGTTCAGAGTGCCACTTGCAAGAGAAATGAGGGACCAGAGTAACACTTAAATTAAAAAAAATAATAATTAAATATTTGTCAGGAAGCAAAACTGTGCTCTTGAAAACTGATATATTCAAGACAGATCACATGCACTAGTATGAAGTTATCAGTGGAAATAGTTTTATTAGACAGAAAACAGGTGTGCAGGTAAATATGGGCATTCTATATAAATTGAGGTTGGTCACAGTAAACAGTTGCTGAACAAACACTCAGAAAGTGCTCAAATCTACCCAAAGTTTACTTGTTTACTGGATCTTCAGTTGCTATTTGAAACGGGCTTTCCACATTGCTTTCATTACACTAAGGTGTGTCTGGGCAGGACAGTAAGTAGAAAAAGACTGTAATATTCTTTTTCCTCCTCTGAATAAGAAATGCTGTCCAGTCTTAGAATGTGTGTAGAATATCATACTGGAATGAGCACAATTGCTCAGCAGCTGCTTCCCTGAATCTGCCACTGAGTTGTCACTGTTCTGGTGATATCCTCAGGGACATGGATTCCTTCAGTGGCAATGGATGAGTCAAGCTCATGGGTTCACAGGTGACCACTCCCTGTCACAAAACCAGTGGCACCACTCACGGGGAGAGCTGATCTGCAGCTGCCAGGGCTTCCTTTACTCTCATGGGTTTTCCTGGCCACAGGAAAAACGCTACTTCTGATAAAAATATCCTTCCCCTTATGCTCATATTCTCCTGCATCCTCTACAGGGCTGTAAGCTCAAAGGCTAGGTAGCACTTTGCACTTCAGAGCATGTTTCAGAGAACTTCCTCAAACAATGTTTCTTTCTCCCCTGTGCCACTTCACTACCTGGTGCACTCATCATCCTGCCTGACTTGCAGCTGAGTGCTCTAACAGCACTTCTGTATTTCTTGGAAGCTTATTTAGTAGGAAGCATTCAAAATAATTCCACCAACGCTGACATTAAGGTAGGCTGAGTTATCAAAAAGAAGGCTACTTTAGCTTTGGTTTGTTTTCTCACTTGCAAATAGCCATATTTATTTTGTCAGCTACCATACTCTGAGTGAACGGAAGAAATGATTGAAAACTCAGCAACATTTACTAAGCTTAACATCTAACCGTATCTCCTACATTCCTAATTCAGTATGGATCTGTAAATCTATATTTAGTGATACCTGTCTCTGATAGCTCTGTCAAAACCAGCACATGCAGCAGAAATATGACTTTATTCGAGTTAGCCAAAATCTGTATAGGTACTTGCCATTTAGTAGAGTGTGAGGTAGCTGTCTGAAGTGTGTAAGTCCTTAATGGTATTAGGCAGCAAAAGAAACACATAAAATTTACTCACCACAATACAATGGGAAATAAAAAAGGGAAAACATGCAAACATATGTTACTTATTAAAAGAGAATTTGCTAATTTTTTAATACTTACTGATTTCTGATAGCTCATGTCATCTTTAACAGATCATAAAAAGTAAGTCCTTCATCTTCTATTTAGCTGCTTCAATGTCAGAACCAACATTACACAAAGCAGGAAAAACTGGGAACATTTCTGTTCTGATTTATGTCTGAATATATACACAAAAATTAATGTCTAATTGCTGCCTATAATGGTGTAAACTTGTTTCTGAAACTGTGGCTCATAGTGACTTGATTATTTGCCTCTTACCACTATGAACAGGGTCTACAGAGGCAAGCTGAAAAATGCTGCTGAAGTCTCCTCTGGTTCCTGTGTCCCAATGTATTTTATATTTGTGTTATTGCTGTTTTAATACTTCTAAACCGTATGCATTGCCAAAATCCATGTATACTTCAGTTTCTTTGATTCAAATAAAAAAAGCACCCCTCAAAAAAAACCCCAAACAAAATAACCCAACCAAATGAAACAGAGAGGGCCAAGTGTTCATCAGTTTCCATGGAGAAGAGGAACAAGGTTATACACAGATGTGGGAAAAGTCATTGTTTTTCTCTTGTTTGTATTTCTACCTCCACTGCTAAGCCCTGAATTTCACATTGCATAGCAGCTGGAAATTGGAGAGTAACACCTCGTGGATGGATAGAGAAATAAACGTCACATCTCTGTGCATAGGCTTTATTACTACCATGTACATAATGTAATCTGTAATTGCCTTTCAAATGGGAACTGTGAGAAAACACTAAATACTCAATTGGGTGCTATTAGTGATTCTGCAGGATAAAGAGGACCATACAAGAAAGAGGGAACAGATACGGGATGAGGCATAGACAGCATGTATTGTTTGATCCAGAGAGGCTGTATTAAAACGCTGCTTCTATACCCCATCCCCTCTGGCAGATACAGAGTAGGGATCTCCACAAGAATAGTGACAGAGGTCCTGGGCATATTGACCAGATGGAGCAAAGCAGGTATAAAAAGTGGCTCTGCCAATCCATGGTGGATGAGCACAAAGCTTTAAGACTATCTATAGCTGCAGAAATATTCTGGACATAGGATTCTCCCTCTCCTTTTCCATGTTGACACTTTAAACCTTCATGAATCTGCTGAGGAAATAAACAGAATTGTCCATTAGCACATGCTTGCTTAACTGAAAGTGCAAAGAAATGGTAAGAATCAGGAGGGGCTACGACAGCCAGTCTTTTCCATTAGTGAGGGTATTGCAGGCACTTTGGGAGGCACAGGATCGCACAGTGCAGAGGCACCTGAGCTGGCTCCGCTGCTCCAGCCGGGCATCTAGGATGAGAAACAGCAATGCAGATGTTTGTGTGCAAAGGGCACATGGTGATGGAGAGCTGCAGTCTGTTAGCTGAGGTGATGGCTGTACCCTGTCACTGTGCCTGTCACCACAAACATCAGCAGCTGTGCTTCTGGAGTGTGACATACACACAACATGAGCAATCTGACAGAACACACTGAGCATTACCTAGCTGTTCTCTTGAGATATTCCTGCAGTATTCCTACATATAATGTTGGAATAATGAATGTTAGAGGTTTGCCGGGGCCTTCAGTAACTGTGCTATTGAGGTGAAAGATAAAATTTTAAGCCATTTCAATTTAGCATGGCATTTAGTCCTTCCACTGCCTGCTAAAACCATGGAGAATGCAGCAAAAGCATTCCTTGGGAGGATAGAAGGGGCAGCATTGCATCACAACATTGCTCCAGACTGTACTGTACCAGAGATCTGCTCCAAACTGAGAGCAAAATGTTTCATAATCCACACAATCAATGTAGCAAGATGAAACATACACCCACTCGAGGAAGTTATTCCCTTTTGCAAAAGAAGGCACAAACTCTTACATAAATAGATTATGGTAAGAGCATTACCACAGTTCCGCCTCTGTTAATATAAAGGGATAGCCCATGTATTAAATAGAAAATGGACAAGAGAAAGGGAAAAATATGGAAGGAAAGAAAGAAAGAGAGAAAGAGAGAAAAAGAGAGAAAGAAAGCAAGAGAGAAAGGAAGAAAGAGAGAAAGCAAGAAAGAGAGAAAGCAAGAAAGCAAGAAAGAAAGAAAGAAAGAAAAAGAGAGAAAGAAAGAGATCAAAACTGAAAAGGAAACAGAAAAAAAAAAACGGCTGTTGCTTTGAAGTAAGGAAAAAGTGGCTGATTAAAAATGGACACTAGGTCAGTATGGTTAGATGAAAAACACTGGAGAGATCTCAAGCACAGCATTTCTAGTTGATTTTAAAATCCTGTCTATATTTTTACAGAAAAAACACAACCGGAGACATGATTAAAATATAAATGATGTAAGAATATGGATAATTATTGTGAAATAAAAGCTTTTTCAATAATGTAGAAAACCAAACGTTTTCAGAGCTGTGCCACAAATACACTTCTTTGTTCTGCATCTCAGCATATGATTGTCAGGAACAATCACATCAACCATATATTTGTAATAGTTTTTATTGATATAGCATTCTTCACCTGAGATTCTCAAGGCTCCCCACAATGGTAGAGAAGTATTGGATTATGGATGTGAAAATGAAGGCATAGGAAATGATGGTTGGGACAACGGAGTCTCCCTGTGGCACCGTGAGTGTGACTATTATTGCTTATTGTTTGTTAAACAGTCCTAGTGAACAAGGCAAAACCCAAGAAAATAAGGAAGTTATTGTCCTTGCCCGTATATTTACACCGAGATAGTTGGCTTATCAAACACATTAGAATATTCAAAATATTCCTCAAAGTATTAGACTATATAAATTAGCACAAATATACATAACTGAATGAGGGGTGTTTTGTGGTGTTGGTTTTTTATTTAATTTTTTGGTTGGTTGGGGGTTTCAGGTTTTTGTTTTGGTTTGGTTTTTTATCCTCTGATGCTTACCAGACAACCAGTACAGCTGTGACCAGCCTACACAAAGGCAGGAATGTACATCTCAGGGTGGAACCAGTGGTCCCCATTTTATTATGATTCTGAGTGGAGCATAAATTTTTCATCAGTGTTTCCAAATGCTCAAATATTAAATCCCCTGTGTATAATCTGTATGATTAATTTGGACATTCTGAACTTGAAAACTGTTGTTTCAATTAAAGCAGATTTATTCCACAGGTCATAATCAAAACCTCTGTCGTTTCTAGAACAATGACAGCTTACAGTACACATGCAGACTACACACACTGTAAAACCTGTGTCCAATACTCAGGCAGCTGCATTTGCTTCTACTGCTTGCAGCTAGACGCATAAATACTGATCCATAAAACAGTCAAAGAGTAGAAATACAGCATATTTCCCCCTTTTTTACAGGGGTGATATAACTGCTCGTCTCCCATTTTGTAGCTTAGCATGCTGAACAAATGTTGTTCATTTTGTGATTTGGGTTGAAAGTGCAGAGTTTCAGACAGTGCTTAATACATTTAAAATATGAGACTAATATTTCAAAAATAGCAAAATTTAGAAGCCAGCAGTCAATGGCTCTCCCACTTGCAAAATCTTGCCACCATGAAAAAGAGGGTCTCAGGAAATTCTTAATAAGGTTAAGGAAACCCTAACACACGATGAAGTACATAGCCCATGAGTGGAAAATTGCAGATCTAGCAAGCAAGAGATTCTGAGGAAGCTTCCTTGAAACTTTTAGACACTTTTTTGTTTGTTTGTCCTACTTCTGGTATTACCCAACCTCTCAAGTCCTTCTTTCACTCCAGATATAAACAACACATATTTATGCTCACTTTCCAAATGTAACTTTCACACAGACGCCTTTTCTGAATTAGGCTAAAAATACATGCATAGGTGTAATATTTTTTTTTTCTCAGTGGTCATCATTTCTGCAAAAGGCAGAATTTTTCTATCCAATTCTACCATAAAGAGCTGGGAATTTTCAGTTTTCTAAGCGCTTGTAAAATTCCAGAAATTCACTTACAGTATTACTCAAGGCAGCTGAGAAGATGCAGTACTACTACTACTACTACTACTACTACTACTACTACTACTACTACTACTACTACTACTACTAATAATAATTTATTTTCATTGAGCTAAGAAAATCATATTGGTATCACTTTTAGCAGTCAGTTGTTTATTGCTTTAACAATGATTACAGTGAGGGAAATGATGTTGCTTACATTTCCTCTTTGTTACCATCAGTCCCTAATTCATCCACCTCTCATTTGCTTACTAGCAGAAGATTTCACCTTTGTCAGCACTGCACAGCCTGTGCTGTTGTGGAAAAAAAAAACAAACTGCAACTTATTCAGCCTCTGGCCTCATCAGCAAAGCTTTGGGCTAAGTTCTCCTGGTTGTGATGCTCAACTACCCTGAACAGCCCCTTGCTTTGGAACAGAGAGGTGTTGACACTCACTGCCAGCGTGGCACAATTGAATACCCTGATGCTTAACCCTTCACTGCTAAAGTTTGCTTGAATGCAATTCCAGCCTCTAAAGGAAAATCAGGGACTCATCCTTTTTAGTCATCCCTTGTGAGGCTGCAGATGCAGTACTGCTTCCAAGTTTGCACTTCCCAGGGTAAAAAAGACACAGACATATTGGATTGAGTCTATTGGAAGATGACCAAGATGATAAGCTGATTTAACAGTTGACATGTGAGAAAAAGCTCAAAGGAATTGGCTTATTGAGCCCTGAGATGACAAGGTTAAGGTAGGGGGATCTTCCTGCTATCTTCACCTATCTCATGGGAATACACAGAGAAGATAGAGAGAACAAACATTCTAGAAGAGGTAGGTATAGGATAAGAGGTAACAAATAAAAAGTTATAGGAGTGTAATTTTGATTAGAAAGAAGGACTTTTTGGTTTTTTGTGAAAGCAGTCAAACATCAGAATAAACTGCTGGAAAAAATTGTGGTTTCATCACACTTTGAGATATTCAGAACTTGACTGGTTGCCCTGAGCAGCCTCATCTAAATTAGCCCTGCTTTGAGCAGGGATTAGATGGTAACCTCCAGAGGTTCCTCCCAATCTAAATTATTCTGTGTTTCTAGAATTTTATGACTTTGATTTAGAGAAATAACAGAGATTATCAAAAGATAATTCGTTGAACTTCCATTTCCTGTGAACTGCTCCTGAAAAGAGAGATAATGTTATAGAAATAAAAGGTAACTTCTCTGTGTAAGGCACAAAGATTTTAGTTTGCTTTAGTCATGGAGAACAGAATAATGTAACAGTGACTTATAGGCATATTCTTGTATATAAAAGAAGGTGCAGTACTTAGATGAAAACTATACTAATGAAAGAAAGGAAACTTACAGCCAAAAGGAGACTTGTACTCTGTGTTAATAAATAAGCCCAGCCTGGTTATTTATTATGGGTCAAACTTCCAAACCATTATTCACCTTCTGTTTTGGCTGGGAGTATTTGTCAGATTTGGCTGAATCATCCCTTAGTTCAGTTTTCAGAGCCAGCCCCTTGATTAGCAAGTGCTAATTGTGTTTACTAAACAGTGCCCAAGGAAAAGGCATTTCCACTCCGTGGGAAGATGCATTTCCACAGAATGACACCCTTCCTCACCACCAAAGGCTGCTCCCCAAGGGACTTTCCGAGGTCCAGCCTCATTGGGATTCACGAACACGCACCAAAGAACTAGCACTGTATGTCTGGCTTTGTCTGCCTTCCCTCCTATTTCAAGTCCAACAACGAATACAGTCAATAATTGTTGGGTTTCCCTGTCTACAATCCTTGCTTGACCTTGGGAAAGAAAAAATAACTCTCATTTCTTTTCCCTTTCCACTCCCTTTTCTTTCAGTATAAATACAACAAACAAATAAACAGAAAGAAAATCAATTGTCTGATTCTCACCTGTCACTCCCAGATCTCTTGTGTCAGTCCCATAACTTTATCTAGGCTGTTATCTGTCACTTTTATTATTTTCTCCTCAATAGACTGAGTTCTATATGATGATACTTTATATTACTGCTTGGCTGTGTTTGCTCAGCTAACAGCTGTTGTGTATGTATTGTTCAGGATTACACAAAGGGAATATAGTAAGTATGAGATCAAACTTGTGTTTTTAAATAAAACCTCCAATGGGGCCAATATGTATTCAAGTCTCTTTCTTGGATTTTTATGTTGTGTTTGTTCTTTGGGTTTTGTTGTTTTGGTTTGATTTGGTTTTTTATTTGGGTAGCGGAATTAATTAGATTATCTTTTATTCTAGACTGTTTGTGTACTGTATTTATGATTTATATAAGGAGATCCATAATAGAATACCAACAGTGTGTAACTGCAACAATGAATACCAATTTGTTTATTGAAAGAGAGTGGGACACTTTAGCAGTAACGTAGAACTTCAAAACAGAGCTTAACCAGTAGGCAAGAAGTTGAATTTTATCTCAAAGGGAATAACAGGGCTAGAAAAGGCACAATTCATTGAGCCAGCAGTGCTCCTACACTTTAACTCGTTATCATAGAATGATGGGTTCACAGAATCATGGAATGGTTTGGGTTGGAAGGACCTTAAAGATATATCTAGCTCCAACCCCTGTGCCATGAACAGGGATAACTTACATTAGACCGCATTGCTCCAAGCCCCATCCAATTTGGTCTTGACATTTCCAGGGATGGGGCATCTGTTAACTTCTTTGGGTAACCTGTTCCAGTGCTTCATGATCCTCATAGTAAGGAAATTCTTCGTAATCTGTGCATTTTCATACTGTCTCCAGTCACCTGGAGGTATTCAAGGAAAGACTGGATGTGGTACTTGGTGCCATGGTCTGGCAGGCATAGTGGTGTTGGGTCACAGGTCAGACTGGATGATCTCAGGTCTTTTTCCACTAAACTGATTCTGTGATTCAGACTGGCTACAGTCACTGCAGACCAGCTCCAGCTCCAAGTGTTTGGGATGTTGTTTGCCAGGGGGGATTAGGAAGAGCAGCTGCCTGTTGGCAGACAAGCCTGAGTCACACAACAGGCTGCATGTTCCATACGCAAAACATGTGGCTTCGTAAAACAGATGCAACCGCTGAGTGCCAACATATTAATTAACCACCACATCCTTCATGTCTCCCCGCTGATGCTTTGGAAGCATTACGATAATTATCCGCAGCTCAGCGCCTCGGGGTTTGCAAAACAGCTATTCAGACACGTGGTTCCCTCAGCGGGAACAGACTCCGAGGCCGGATCCCGCGGCCCGACCGTGTCCGGCTGAGCTCGTCAGGGCTCGCTCGCGGCGTGCCCGGCACAGGCCGCGTCTCCATGGCAACCGCGGGCGGCCGGGCGGGGCCGCGGGGCCGCGGGCGCATGCGCGACCCTCCCTCCTGCCCCTCCTCCTTCCCCCCGCGGTATCTGGGGGAACGCGGGGACGCTCGCGGCGCGCGCATGCGCCCTGCGCCCCGTGTGCCGCGGTCCCGCGTGGGCGTCGCGGCGAACACCGGAACCGGAAGCGCGGCCGCGCGAGAGAGAAGCCGCTCCTCGCCCCGGCGNTCGCCGCCTCGCCCGCCCGCGTCCCCCTGCCCGGCGGCCGCGATGTCCGACAAGGAGTTCATGTGGGCTCTCAAAAACGGAGACTTGGATGAGGTGAAGGACTACGTGGCCAAGGTAGGAGGAGGCGGCGGTGAGGGGTGGGCGAGGCGGCGCTGCGGGCGGAGAAGGGAGGGGTGTGCGCGCAGC
>VYXC01003310.1:1287720-1301260 GCA_013397175.1 Platysteira castanea
CTGGGCGGGCACGGGCGCTCGCTGAGCTCTGTGCGGAGCTGAGGGCCCCCTCCCCCTCCTCGGGGCCTCTCGGTTCCTGGGCTTCCTCCTTCTCTCCTGCCCCCAGCCGCCCCTCGCGCCTGCCGGTGGAGTTATTCCGTGTCAGTACGTGAAACTTAATGGATTGACAGCCAAGATCCCAGTCGTACCTCGCTGATCCTGTGTGGATTTGTGGCCTCGGTTTGGTTCCACTCTGTGCCTCGGGGCTCATCCCTAATAGGGTGATGCTAAGCTACCGGGTGTGCTGAGGCTTAATTCATTAACCTTCTGGGAAGTGTGTTGATACCTAGTTAGGGCGAGTGCGGCAGGAGCAGCAGACACCTGTGCGATGGCTGAACAGTGCTCAGGTACATGGCAGTATTTGAAAGCTGCGTTCTGTCCTCATTTGCCTTCTCTTGTCACTGAGGTTTGTGGGAAAAGTACGTAAGGGCAACATTCTGCTTCAGTGAATCCTTACTGTTCAGGAATATTGTCTGGGAACTGTTAGACCAGAGCAGAGGTGTACCTATAATTTACCTGTAATTATTTCTATCTTGGAACAAGTTAATGATTGTCTTTGAGAGCTTGACACATGCTGACACAACTTGCCGTGATGGTTTAAGTCCTTTCTACTCCAGTTGTCAACTCGCAAACTTGTAGCGCTCCTGGCAAAAAGAAAAGCCTGCAAGTACGTCCAGCTGCTTTGGTACAAAGTCCAACAGCTTAGCCTGAATAGTCTTCTCTGACAGTTCCAGCTAAGCTTCTGGACTTTGCATCAAAGTGGCTGTGCACTCACATGCTCTGTCTATAAAGTTCTAGAGGAAATAACTGGGAATAATATAATTATCCCACTTGAGCTGTTTGCTAAAGGTTGTGTACCCGTGTCTATGTAATTAAGGTGGGTAATGCATTTGTATGTATAATATCTTCTCAGATTTGGGGACCTGTGGAGTGTGTCAGCAGCATATTTGGATTCTTCCTACAGCTTTTAAAGGATTTCCATGTGTATCTAGAAAATTCGCTACACACTAGTAATTATTGGATCCTTTTGTATCTTTTGCTGAGGCAAAAGCTTTGGCAGTAATTGTCTTGATTCAGTTTATATCTACAAGTTCATTGCAGTACTAATTAGACAGCTTTTTTTATATTCCCACTCTTCCTGAGTGGCATTCCAACTCATGTAGCAAATGGATTTATGTGATCACTCTTCATCTGCTTCAGTGCGGAGTCAAATACTTGGTTCCATCTGCTACTGAAAGAGGCTTGAGCCAGCCTGGATGCTGCTGTAGTAAAGAGGCTGAAGGCTATCATCTAACTGCACTAATGAGGCAGAAATCCTTAAAAGAGAGATACTCACTGGAGTTAGATGATTAGAGTGAAAGAAGCCTGCAATCCTTGAGCAATCTTACATTGTAGAACTGCTTATAATATAGAAGGTGAATAAACTCTGGGAAATTTCTGCTGGTTTGTGATCTAATCATGTTCATACTTTTCTCCCACTTGGAAGTATGTGTTCTGTCTTCAGTTGTTAAACAACCTACAAGAAGTCAAATGTTTTTAGTCCTTTCTGTTTCCTTGCAGACTGTGGGCTAGTAAACTCTTAGTCTGGTTTCCTGTGGAAACAAAGCTTATATAAGCAAGTTTTGACTGATCCTCATCCTTCCTAGTGATTTGTTAACTTTTTTTGTCTAATTTTTTGTAAGTTTTAAAGAGGTGCAGGTAGGTGGGTTTTGGGAAGGTAGATGAAATAGAGGTGGATGCCCTCAGGGAAGCAAAGACTACAAGAATGAGTTTATGCTTTACTGTACAACAGGAAACGTACGTTGAAGAGGGGCAAGAGAACTCTCTAAATCATCTGAATGTAGGAGAAGCCTCAGCTGGAACTTCACATTCTCAGTTCTGAGATTAATGAAATATGTGAGGGCAAATCATGCTTTGGTAGTTAGAGTTTTCAGGAAAGTATCTGTTCCGTGCTGTATGTTCTTTCTGACTTTCTTCTTATCAGTTACGTGGCTTCTGCTCCCTGCTGCTTTCCTGCTCTTAAGTATGATTTAATGTTCAGGAATTTTACTTATATAAATTTTGCAATGGCAGAAATTTCCTCTCCCTGTAATGGGGAGGCAGTCATATATCTTACAGTCTGCATTTTCATAAAATTCTTCCTTGTCTGTCTTCCTGAAACTTTTGTTTCCCAACTTCTTATTTGTTTGGTTTCTTGTTTTAGTCTTGTCTCCTCATTATTTGTTTGGAAACAATCCAGCCTTTAACTATAATTTTGCAGTTTTGCCACCAATTACCACATGAAGGGTTTGACCTCTGATTTTGTTTCATATCTGAATGGCAGGGCTTGAAATGCTAACTAGATGGCCCTAGGTGCTTTAAAAATAATAGTATAAATGGATGTTATCAGTGGGACTGTAGGAATTGAACTCTGAATCAGCCCTGACTTTTCTTCACTTGTGTGTAATAAGCTGTGGAGGTTCTGTCTGTGGGGTCGTAAGTATATTTTTTTCTTTTATCTGAGGCTTGGTTAGTAAGTAGCAGGAAGAAAGAGAATGTTTCTGCCACTTCAACAGTTCCTGGACAAAAAAAGGATGTAGAAACAGAAGCAAGAGTCTCCATTTGCATTTTATGTATTTCTGCGTGGGGATCTTACATTCTCCTGAAGACGCTTTCTTCAGGAAAAAAACTTTTCATGGAAAGAGTAGTTCTGAGGGGTGGCAATGAAACAGGCCGTGCCAAATGATACTGCTTTGTTGCTTAGCAAAAGAGATCTTAGTGCTGCCAGTCTGCTTTTGGAAGATATTCTTGGCTTCTATTTGATGAAAATATGAAAGATTATTTTTATAGTTTGAATAGTCTTGTAAGACTTCTTTCTGTTTTGGTAAGAAACATATTAGCATCTACATTTCTCAACTTGCAACAGGGTCAACTTTTTCTTTATGGTAAATGTAAGTTTCTCCTGAAATACTGTATCTAGTGTTGTAAGCCAACAGTTACAGTACAGAGTCAGCTATTTTTATGATGACTAGATTAAAAAGTAGTTTTTACTGTTTGCTTTCTTTGATGTCTTCCTTTTGAATATAGCCAGCATACGTTGGCTTCAGAGGTGCCTACAGGAATGTAAGAGATTGAAGGAATTCTGCACTCTTCCCACGTACATCCACTCAAATTTTTAAAATTCCTCAAGAAAGCAGAAACTTCCATGGGAACAGATGAATCAAATGTGCAGTTTAATGGGTGAGGAGGACCCACACAGCTGAGTGAAATTTACCTCCCTCAAGGTAGGGAGTGGGTTAAAAAGTACTAGTTATAAGAAGAGCAAGTTAGATTAAGCCTACAGAATTTCTTAACATGAATGGTGTAAGCTCTTTTTCCTTTTCTTTAGCCTTCTTCCCCAGCAGAATTAGATAAACTATGCAGTTGCTTAGAAAGGACTTACTTCTCTGTCAGCATGTGCACTTAGCATTTCCAATCAGAAGTAGTTTTCTGAGGCTAAGTACAATTTCTTTTATTCACTAGATATAAAGTTTGTGGCAAGATAAACTTTAGAATTTTAGGAGAGGTTTCAATAAACATTTGTTCTGAAGTAATTTCATCTCCCATAGCTTAACTGAGAATTCCTCACTTCATGAGCTGCTTTAATCCCTTACATCGTTTCCTAAACCTACCACTGCTTACAGTTAAGTTTGGTAAATCAACTAACCTAATACCATAAGAAGATAGGACAGGCAACCAAACTGGAAGCACCAGATTTTTACTGCTCAGAGGTCTTGGGAGGTTGAAGTGATGGTAGGCTGTGAAACGGATGTTTGTAGAAAGTGGTCTAGTAGACATTTCTGGTGTGGAGTCTTGTTTCTTGTTTTTTTTTAAATTACAAAACAAACAAAACCAAATTCCTGGAGGACCACCAATAACTCATCTAGACAACAGCAACCACCTCTTGTGTTCTTGACAAAACTGCCATGCTGCAGTCTTGCAGTTCTTCGGGATATAAAGAAGCTTGAATACATGTCTTGAGAAATGTATAAAACTTGGCTACCGCTAAACTAACTAGAGAGGCTAAAATAAAAAAAAAATGTTTGGAAGTACTTTTTTGAAATAGAAGCAAGCAGTCGGGTATAGTTGAGTGTTATGAAAAAGTGAAGAGACTTCAATATATATCTGCAAGAAGAAAGATTAACGTGGAGGAATAAAGAGCGTTTAATTCTTGGGGGGTAACCTCTGTTCTTTTCAGTGTCCATTCCAATGACTTCTACACCTTCAGTTATGAACTAAATTAAAACGAGTACTAAAATGGTTGCTATATATGGGTGGATTACTTGATTTACAGATAAAGCATACCACGGATACATTGAAATTCACCTTGTCTCATCACGCTGAATGCTGAAGTGCACATTATTATTATGGCTACATTGATACCTGGATTGCCTCTGGTCGGGTAACAGGTTTCCTGCTCCTGAGCGACAGCCTGAAAGCCTGTCTGGGTTACAGTGCAGGGTAGCTATACCTCACTGGTTTGTCCAGGAGCATATCAGAGCTAGCCCTGACCTGGGAGCTGCTGGACTGAGCTTATTCCCTGTGGGGCCTCTTGGATATCTCTGTACTGTAACTCCCCAGTATTAAGTCAACACTTTCACTATGTGGGTTTGGGGAGATTCTAGGACTTCTGTTATTTTCCTCTTGATTACTGTTGAGTCTGCTGAAGTGTGATTGCTAAAGATAATTTTGTTTTACTGCGTAGTTCTAATTAAACTTGGTGTTCAGTTTACATTTTGCAAATTTGAACATGATGACCTAAATCTTTCTTTTATGGAACAAGAGTGTTGTTTGCTACTGTAAGCTGCTGTTAGCAGGTTCCATATTCATGGTGGAGTTACTCTTAAATAAAATCCCAGGAATGTACTAGAAAAACTTTAACAAAACACAGCACAGCTGCCATTTTTTTGTAGTGTGTACAATAAAATGAATGAGGTTCTTGAAAACCACCTCTTCAGGATGGCTAATTAATTTCCCCAGTCTGATCCAAGAGAGTCTGAGGACATGTGGCAAAGAATTATTCACAGATATTAATAGTTTGTGCATCAGTTCTTAAGTAGTTTTTAGGAACAGCATGGAGTAACAAACTTGCCTGCAAACCTGGCATTGCGGTGGAGTGTGTGACTCAGTGCCTGAATGAACATCCCAGGATTCTCAAATTTTGTGAGGCTACCGATAGAACTGATTCTTCAGCCATTTCAATTTGAAATGTAAAGGGAGCTCATTCCAGCTGTGATCATTTGAATGATCATGAATCTGGAACTGCTAAATGTAATATTTTCTTTGAGATGTTGATGTCAGGCTCTGCTGACTTCGTTCATTGAGTTTGTTTCTGTGCCCTGAAAATCTTGGTGGCTTTGACAGATTGCCTAAGTGATTCATAATTGACCCTTCTATGCTTAAAAACCCCAAGTCAAGTACTTCCTTACTTGATTCTGTCTGGGCTGTTCTTACCATGCTGACTTGTCCTGTGCCTAATTGGTGTTTGCTGCAGAAAGCAGATAGAGTTATTCAGACCAGATTGTAATAAAACATTGAATTTTTTATTCTTTTTTTGCTGCTGTGCTAAAGTATTCCATTCCCTAAATTGAAAGCAAATTTTATCTCTGAAATATATCCTGTTTTGTCCAATTCTGTGGTATACAGCATATGCATTCCTAAGCATGACAGTCAAAGTTGGGAATAGGTTATGAATAACAAGCAGAGAATTCAGTGGTGTGAGGAAAATACTTACTTCTACTCCTGCTTTTCTTCTTTTCCCTCTTGTATCAGTTTTATCTTTAATAAATCGTTGTTTTTCAAGCCTCACTCAGTTAATTTTGACTTCATCAAGAAGGCTTACGGGAGATGAGCTAAGCCTTCTAAAAGTCAAAGAGAACAGTTCTGCAGTGGTATGGATCTGTATCCATTTGGAAAAACATGTGGAAAGTTGTGTTAGATGTGAAGATCATGCATTGAATGTTGACTTGGGTGCCATGGCATTGGTGACTCGCACAGGCCACGTAAGTAAAAAATCCTGAATGAGTGTATCTTGCAGTGTCCCAGTGCATAAACAAGGATTCCTCTGCATAGGTCTCAACAGACCAAACAACTTCTGTGTGCTTTTTCTGAAGGACCATTTCTTTAGCTGGTAAGATATCAAGACTTGAAGGTCAGATATTCTACTTCAGTTCAAGGAGAACATTGTGGACTCGGGGTTCTCATGTCCAAGAATATTTACGTCTGATCAAAGGTCAGAAGAGAAAATTTAGGAAAGATACAGAAAACCAGGGGATGTATACAGCTGTATTGCTAAAGTCATGGATAGAGTTTTATGTGCAGCATCAGTTGAGTTTAGCAGGGATTTTTATGGCTTTATGTTTATGCTTGTTTGAACTTCTGAATATGTCCACACAAAAGTGTGAGAAAAGTTACTTCTTCCTACCTAATTTGCCCACTTCTCAAGTTGAAGGTTTGTGTTATTCCTAATTTTTCATCCCATCTGTATCAAAATGAATGCTGAATTTCCCCGTACAATTCCGTGGAAAGAAGCAGTTGTCAGTTCCATAGACAGATCTATTGCTAGGACAAAAGCATGAGCTGGAATTAATAAGTGCCAATAAGTGACCAGTTGGTTATACAACAGTTGTTTTTCTTACAAGTTGCAGTTTCAGCAGTTTTGAACAATCAGATGTTTTTCTGCTTTAGTTCATTATGAGGAGGGGCAGGTACAAATCAGCACAGCTCATATAAAAGTGAGTTTAAAACCTTTATTGGATGCTGGGTATGATATTGACTTCTTTTGATAGCATACTGGTGTTAAAGCCTGTGTTGATTGTGACCAGTGATAGCAAATTCTACAATCACATGCTAGAGATGGGGAGGGAAACAATACTTTCATTTAAATGGTTAAGGAACTGGTGGAATCTGTAGTGTTGCCATCTTGACTTGGTACGCAACAGCACTAATAAGTCCTATTGAACAAGCTACAGTTCTTGTCTTAATTCTCTGTTTGATTGGAATGTACTCGTGTGTGTTCTGTGGGGTTTTTTTTGTTGTGGATTTTTTTTGTTTGGACTTTTCCCCCCTCTCTTTTTAATGAAGACGAGGATAGCAAATAATTTTTTTCCCCCAAAAGCAACTGAAATCCTGATGAGGGAGAGTAGGAAGGGAAAGAAAAATATGGTCTTGAAAACTCATAATGCACATGAATACAGCTTTGAAGTAGCTTGGGGGACTTGGAGTTAGGTACTTTCAGCACTTTGCCCATTTTTACAGTCTTTATTAGTATTTCTTACGCAGTGTAATGCTGTAGCTCAGTTCAGATAGATACATTGTCTGCCAAGGGCATTGCGTTTCTCCAAAGAAAGAATTCATGTGTCTTTCTTCCTGCACCAAGAATTAGAATATGGTCTGCAGTTTTGTCTTTGCTTATATACTTTGCTGCCTTCCTCAGTGGTTACAGGCCAGAAGGGAAATGGTGAAATCATTTTACTTAGCCTTCAGCCATGCTTTGGAAATCAAAGAGAGTAATTGCACGCAGCGCCTAATAAAGTGAGCAGACCAAAACATCACTAGATAGGTGTTCTGGAGACTGCCCTGTCACACTTTCAGCCAAAGTTCAAAGAATGTTCTAAGTCAGTTTATACAACAAAATAGTGTGCTCAAAGTTTCTGATGAGCTAAGATCAAGTCTTGATAATTACTGCTGAATGACTGATACTGTCGTTTCCCAAACTCTGGTCATTTATGAACTTGCTTTTTAACACTCTTGTGACCTATAAATTAGTGATTAGCTTCAAGCAGGAAAGATGAGCTGTTAGGCCATTTGAGACAATAGATAGAGAGCTGTCCATAGAACAGTTACCATCAGCATCTCTCATTTAAACTGATTTGTTAATGACACTATGAAAGCAAATACCATAGGCAATAAATGTTTAAAAAGTATTTTTCTGTTTGTTCAAAAATACTTCCAGTGCTTGATTCTGGTAATGCAGTTGAAAGTAGAAGATTTCAAGTCCTTAAATAAAAAAGAGGTTAAGAGAGTTCCTGTGAGGTGATACCAGCATTTCTGTATATGTCCTGTATTAAAAACAACCAAATAAACCCACAACAAAAACTACAGAATCCTCTATATTCAAGTGAGGCATTTGTGAGAAACTTTATTTCTTGGATTGCTGACTTCTCGATAACTTCAATAATACTATTAACTGTTTCTTGGCTAAAGTCATGGATATTTAGCAAGGTTTAAAAAACTTGAATTTGGGTTGTGATAAAAACAGTAATTGTCTGTTATTTAAAATTTTATCTTGGGCATAATGACAGTAAATATAATTAATTTCAAAGTAGGTTCCTCTAGTTAGAGTATAACATTAGTTCCAGTCCTGTGACAAGTTAGTAGACTGTATTTACTAAAGCATTTTCAACAGTAATTCCTGGAGAAAATAGCTTACCTTTTGTAGATGGATTATTTCCAACTTAAAAGTGCAATACCAATATTTGTAAGTTTTAATTAAAGTGTTACAGTGAAGCTGAATATTCCAAGTGTATCTAATTGGTTTAGGAAGCCATTCTGTAGCTGTTAATGCATATATTTTTAAGTATCTACTGCTTAGAAAGCAGCATTTATTTTATGGATGTAAAAATAGCTTTTCTGATAAAGATTTTTGCTTCCATGTTTTGTTCTTGCATGATTCCAATCACCAACTGCTTCATCATGTCAACAAAACTTCTAGAACTCATTAATGCTGCTTTTGACATTTCACATCTTTTTATGCATTGCTGAATGAAGAAAATGTAAATTCAATGTGCACAGGAAAATAATGCCTGTTAATCTTAAAGGAAAACCTATTTAGAAGCTAAGCTTCATTGCTTTGGATTTGATAGAACACCTGATTTTGCCGTGGCCATATCTTTTGTTCATTTTCTGCAGAAGTAATTCCTGCTTATGGTGCTAAGCCCCAATTAAAGCACTTGAATTCAGGGGTTTTTTAACCATAGCAATAACCTTTGGGAGATACACTCGCCTTCCTGTTTATTCTGTCGTATCTTCGTGGTACAGTACAACCTGAGCTTTGAGAATTCACATTTATTATTGTTGTGGGGTTTTTTAATTATTGTGTCTTTAGATCATGCAGAGAATTCAAAATATGAAGCTGGCACCTATTGAAACTGAAACTCAGTAGCTGGCGCCGAGTGTTTGCCTCAAAGGAAAACATCCACTTCCTGTTCATTCCTTGGACAAACATACTGAGCAGTTTAATACAGAACTTGATCTGGGGTTCTTCCAGAAACTGAAAGTGTTTTAATTGGGAGTTAACAACTCAATGCAGACTGCGTGGTAATGGCTGGGATCCTTTGTTTAGCTGCTTAAGTTTTGGAGCAATTTCTAACATGCTAAACTTGAGTTCGTGTAAAACTGCAGGAACAGGTGTTTTGTAAATTTTCCTGTTTTCATAGTGTTGTCTGTTGTCAGTTTGCTGATGGTATAGTACTGAGTTACTGAGGCAGAATTACTGCTCTGATTCCTGGCTTAAGTATGGTTGATGACTCCTGCTTAGCAATCATCTCCTTAAGATACCCTTAGAGTAGGTATCATCCAAACTGCAGTGGTAAAACACAGAGTCTGGCCAGTCACTCCTGGAATGGAAAATCCAACATTTTTAGGCCAGCTCAGTGTTGCCTATGAAAATGGACTCTGCACTGTGTTCAACAGATGCAGTACTTAACACATCTCTTCAGAGTGAACGTTAGGTTTATGTCAACTTAAGGTATAAAGTTGTTTGATTCATCTGCAATTCTTTCGGAGTTAATGGTGAAAGGCGTTTATTGATGTTTGTGCTCCCTGTGTCATGTCTGACAGGCAAGTCCTGATGCTATAATTAAAGCATTTTAACTTTAATTCCAAATTCTAGCAATCTTTCTAAGCAGAGACAGTTCAGAAAGTGTCTGATCACTGGCTGTTTCGGTTTGTGATCCAGAATATTTTGTGCACTTAACGTTCATCAATTAAAGAAGAAATCTCAACAGAGAGTAATAATACCTTTGTCTGCAACAGATTATTCTGTCAGAACTAGTTGCTGCCATTGCTCTGAGCTGTTGCCTAACTAAGAAACAAGTGCTTTTGGACCAAACTTAAAAATGGAAATTCATGGGAGCAAAGAGAAGCTGCACAACTGGGTCCTTCATTCCTGTTTGATCCCTTGCTAGTGCAAGTAGTGAGTGGGTTACAATATTTCTCACTCACGTCTTGCACAGATCAAGGATTTTTGGGAGGGGAGAACAACTGTTTTCAATAACACGTGTGTTTGGCACATCTTTGAAGCCGGGACTGTAGCACAAGCTTCTAGAAGCTGTAGCTAGGAAACAGTTGGTTCATTACTGTTCCACAGAACAACTCATGTATCAGGTTTGTTTGTCTCCCAAAATGCTGATACAACTGAAGCACAGATGGCTCAGTAGTTCAGTTTATTTAGCAGTTGTTTCTGGAATTGTATTCGTTTGACTGAGACAAAGGACTTCAGATTGCATTTGATTATGGTGGATAAGCTAGATACTTGTTTACCACCAACAAAACCTGAAAAGTAAGGCTTGTTAAGCACCTTTTTGTTGGCTTAAGCCAGAATAAGTGTAGCAGTGCTTTAAAAGCTTTTCGGAGTACTTTAGGTACCATATCAAGACAGGCAAAATTCATCATCAGGTTCATAATTCATTTTCTTAACTTTTATAGACCAAGTATTGGTGTTATTATTAGCAATTAAGGCTTCTCCAAAGTAGAGAATTGCGAAGTAGATATCCATTTTTTACATGAACATCTACATCTGTCTGCTCTGGTTGTAGAACTTGCTGCAAAATGCCAACTGGAGAGACACACACCATCCTCAGAACAGAAATGCCTTTTTGATAAACTGATGAGGGTCTTTTAGGGGGAATGTTGTGCTGAAGTTCTTTGAGTAGCCTTTTTTCCATCTTTTTAAAAATGGAAGCTCACTTGGATATTGCAGGCAAAACTAATAGCAAATACCAGAAGTGAATACAGAAAAATAATGAAAATTTGATACTTGTGTCTGCAGCCTCTTCCGTAGGGATTTAACTTTCTGTATTCAAGTTCCCTTCTCAACATCTGTTAACTTGGATTTGGTTTTTGATCACTATCTACAGGATTTCTTGTGGATGTTTTTGCTATTTCTGTTTGTTTCAGTAAGATGTGATAAGGGGGAAGTGTAAAGACAGCTTGTCCCATATATTCCCCAAAGCATACAGGGCAGAAAGAAGACATCTGGGAGAAAATTCCTTTTTGCTTCAAGTTAAAAAATTTAGAGGACAGGGAATAAAACACACAGAAGTGCTGAAAAGATGTTATTTAATATCTCTGCGGGTAAACAGAACAATAATCGGTAGGACAGCGTAGCTAATGCGGTCACTCTCAGCTGTTAAACAAAAACCAAAGAACTTCTAGGTTTTTCTGAAATTCTCCAAGTGGAAAGTAGTTATCCCATACAATAAATCTAGGTCATTTGCTTCAGTTCAGTAGTCCACTCAGACTGCAGTTGGAAAACTACTGGAATGGTTCGAATATGCTCAACCACTGAGCAGCAGCAGCAGTTCTCTCTCTGTGCAGGCTCAATGGGGCTGGATTGCATTTACTTTTTTGGGTGGACTTGAAAGTCAGTAATTTTTGAAAATATAGGCGATTCACATGAAAATTTGGATCCGGCACAAAATTTTTGCAGTTGCCATTGGAAACTGCCTACTTGCAATTACAGTGAGTTGATTTCCTCAGCTCTGACAGGATCTTACGGCAAGTTTTTTACCAAAGAAATCGGCTTCAAAATCGTAAACAATTCACAACTTACAACATTAATCTTTTTACTTCCCTTTCTGCTCTTTGGACTTAACCCAGACTTTGCGTCATTAGTTATTTCACCAGGTTCTACTCTTGTTCTTGCTTTGAATTCACTAATATTAGTGAAACAGGGACACTTTTCTTCTGAATCAGAAGATAGAGACAAGAAAACTTGAGATTCAATAAACTTGCTGAGCAGAAATGACAAAATACTGTTTCTTCTCAAGCCTACTGCATTGTTTTAGTAGTTTTTTTCAATACCACAGGTTGAGTGGAAATGTGAAATTTATCTTTTCCCTCTGCTCTGCCCAGTTCTTAGGTCTGCAGTACCTGAGGCATCATATGTCAAGAGATTTCCCTCTTACAGGAAAAAAAATGTACAGAAGTTTAAATGATATGCTGTACTGACTTGTTTTGAGCTGGTCATTTGAATTGTTCTTGCTCTTAGTTAATAAAAACAGATGGGATTGTGAAAACAGCACATTAGACTAGTGTTATGTTGAAATACACAAAAGCTTACAAAAATGGTTTCCTTGTCTAAAGTACTGAACTGGTGGTTCAGTTACCTTCAGATTTGTATTAAGGCAGATGATATGAGGGTCTGTCTACTGTGTCAGTGTAAAGCAGTGTCAGTTCCTGTCATAGATGCAAATATTTAACCTCTCTACCCAACAAAAAATGCTTCAGGCTGGTGCTCATTTCAGTAGGCATAAGAAAATATTTAAAGGAAACTGTATAACCAGCTTGGAAGAAGAAATTAATTTATTTTCTCTTCTACTCAAACGTGTTTAGAGTCGTGTTAATTTTACATTTGAAAACTATAAATAATTTTTTTTAGAAACACCGTAAAATGGATTCAGTAATTCAGACCTAATATCTTTTCCTATAGGTAATCTCCAAGGACCTGTGGAAGTGCTAGTGTGGATTTTGGTTGGCTAAATCAGTTTGTCTTGGCAAGAGTGAAAACTACTTCATCAAAGTCAATGCTGCTTTTTAGACTTGGAGGCTGTTCTGTGGGGTAGGGGCAAAAGTTGAACTACAACACTGCTTGAAAGACTGGATGGAATGTTGTGGGATTACTGAAGTGAAGGTCTAAAGGGCAGACTGGGTGACTATTTTTGTGTAGCAAGCTGTGTGAAGACCTGGTATTCTGCAACGCTGTCAGATTTCTTTAACATATTTTATAAAAATACATCTCTTGGGTTTGTAGGTGCCTTTCATTCCAGTTTGCAGTTCAGGTTGGCAGTGCGCAAATCAGTGCTTTGGGTGAGAACAAGGTTTACAGAATGGAATCCATACAGAACCACTCCAGAAGCACGCTGAGGAGTAGGAAAGCACTCTCCTTCAGGTTAGATGAGAAATCTAGTTCTTCTGCACATAAGCCCAAGGATTGTTTCAATAGTAATAAAATTCCAATAGTAAGAAAACTGAGGTAGTAGCAGCTGAGTTTTCATTGGTAAAACTCATCTTACTGTGTTGGCTTTTTGTGTTTGAACTCATAATAGTCAATGTTAGTTCTTCTTAAGTCTTCAAAGTTAATGGAAACTAGAGTATTGGGATTCCAGATCTGTTAAATAACTGATGTGTGGAAGAAGAATTCAGAGAGCGAAAGCTATAAAGTTCTGTTTCTATGATGAAAGATCAGCTTGCCTTTTTTTTT
>VYXC01003310.1:1301287-1321923 GCA_013397175.1 Platysteira castanea
GAATCACAGAATGGTTTGGGTTGGAAAAACCTCATACATCATAAAGGTCTAATTCCCCTGCCATGGGCAGGGTCACCTTCCACTGGACCAGGTTGCTCAGAGCTCCATCCAACCTGGCCTTGAACACCTTGAGAGAGGGTGCATCTACAGCCTCTCTGGGCAACCTGTTCTGGCACCTCATCACTCTTAAAGAATTTCTTTCTTGCACCTAATCTAAATCTTTTCCAGAGCTGAATGCAGCACTCCAGGTGGGGTCTCACCAGAGTGAAGTAGATGGGGAGAGTCCCCTGCCTTGACCTGTTGGCCCCATGGCTTTGGGTCCAGTCCACAACACATTTGGCTCTGAGGGCTGCAGGCACCCTTTGCTGAGACATGTCAAAGCTTCTCATCCACCAGCACCCCCAAGTCCTTCTCCCCGGGTCAGCTCTCAATCCAGTCTCTGCCCAGACTGTCCCTGTGCTCAGCTGTACTTGTGCTGTTTGAATACAGATGAGATGTTCCTGCAGCCTTTCTAAAGTGAAGGAGCTCAAGATCCTTCATGGGCCTTTCTTTAGAACCCAGAACTCTCTTACATGAGAGCGTGAGAAATGCTGAGTGTTTTTCAATGCAACTGAATGTTTTTCAAAGTGCAACTTTGCGTCCTGGGTCACATATTTTGAGGAATCTATAACCAGTACACAGAGCTACTCAGAAGGGGAAAGCAAAATGGTCCAGTGGAAGGAATCTAGAAACATTGTTCAAATCTGCCGAGATGGAGGTCTGACAGCTGAAGTTGAAGTTTTAGTAAGGAATCTGGAAGGCACAGGAAGATCTGTGCCTTCTGCTTTATGGAGCAGAGGACCTATTGATAAAATTATAAAAGCTTTTTTACCTCTGTTTTTATTGTTAGGTGAAGGATGTACAAGCTGATGCTGTTAGAACTGTGGTAGTTTGTTTTCTGGGGTTTTGTTGTTAAGTTTGTTTTTTCGTTTGTTTTTTTTTTTCCCTGAAGAAAATAAAGGGAAGATTTTATAATTATCTTTCTGTACAAAGGGTAGGATAAAGAGAAGCTTGCTCTAGTTGTGCACAGTGAAAGCGTAAGAGACAACAGTTCCAGCTGATATGTGAGAAATTCCAATTAGGTGTAAGAGAAAAAATACTTCCCTGTGAAGATGACCAAACTCTGGGAAGGGCTTATGCCTGAAGAGCTCATGTAATCCTCAGTCATCGGAGGTCTGTGGAACTCAGCTGAACAGCCTGATCTGATTGGACCTACTTTGAGCAAATACTGGACTACATAACCTCAGGAGTTCCCTTTCAGCCTTAAATAGTCTGTAATGGCATGAGTCACTAGACTGACAAGCTTGTAGAATTAAACTGTCCTTTTATATTTAGATTATTAGTCAGATATCAGGAAGCGTGGTATTTGAGTTTTCCCTCATTACCACCAGTGTTTATGACCCATGGATTAGCTATATAAAAACACCATCTTGTTTTTACTGTTTGAGTAAGGACTGAAGTTTTTGCTTGGCTTAGAATATTTTTAAGCTCACAGTTATTTTAGAAATTGCAGAATGATTGACCTTGTGTGTAGAAAATGGGTTTTTCAGTTGTTTCTGCTGTATTGTTTTTAAGGATTCTCAAGGTGTTTACATCTTCAGTCCTAGAGGGGTAACTTTTGGTTAGATGAGCCCCAGAGCTGATGTGGCAGCAGTAGACACTTGAAAACTCTATGAACACACAACTGAAACAAACACAGGTTAAGCAGTAAAGTACTTCGGCTTAAGTACTTAAAATACAATCATTTTGAGAATTTAAGTAGAATGGCAAAAATAACCATGTGTTTTCATCTTCAGAGTACTTACCTGGTGTTTGTGTTTGTGGATTGTTGGGGGAGTGGGATTGTGGGTTTTTTTAAAGTCTTTCCAGTGATGAATCGATCTGGAGAAAGTTATACTGGAGAGTGATTGAAGGGGTGTGAGTGGACTCAAAGTCCGAGAAAATTAAATAGAGGGTTTAGGGAAGATAAAGACATAATCAGTTCCCCTGTGGAAGTGCAAGATTGTTTTCTAAACTGTTTGAGTATATGGCTGATAGTTTTTTCTAAGGTGTGGTTTATCCAAGCTTGCTCTCCCTTCAGAAGACTGAGGAATACATTGTTCTTAAGTCATTTCAAACCTCAGTTTACCTATGTTCCCCTTCAAAACATGGAACTTAACATTTCAGGCACTTAGTTTGATTTCAAAACTAAAAATTAATTACATTAGAGGGAAAGATTTCATTCACTGAATACCAGTATAATTTATGTTACAGCAAAACATGTCTTGAGATTGTCTCCAACACCATAAATTACAGTTTACTTCTGCCATCTCATTTACCCTCTTTGAATTTTTAAAAACAAATAATACAACCAGCATGAACAAATACCTGTGGGGAAGATAGTAAATATGACGTTTTTGGAAGTAATATTTGCAATATGCAGCAAGATAGTCAAAATACCTCATCCATAGGGGTTAAACTTTTCTTTATAGAAATAGGACATTTTCCTCTTCCTCTTTCCCACTGAGACAGCAATGATAAAGTTGTGGCTGTATTTAAAATGTCAAAGTTATCTAATACACTGTAAGGATGGCCATCCCTTGTCTGCAAAGAGGTGGAAGTAACACAACAGACTGTACAGTGAGTTATTTTCTTTCCTAGAATAATGAAGGCAGGAATTACACAGTAGCTCCTACAAGACGTTTCCCTGCACTCTAAAGACATCTGACTGCATGGAATCTGATTTCCTTCATTAAAACTGAAATGAAAGGAATGCATGAAGTGGGGAGATGCAGTTATTTTTGCATGACAGGATAAGTACAGATGGGGAAATGAAGTTGTTTCTAAATCTGAAAGAGCATTTTAATGCCACAAGTATTACAGGCACTGCTCCACTAATACAGTTAACCTATGCAGTAGGATTTAATGGGGCCACAATTTTCAGTTTCTATTCCTGTGGTAGAACTGCAGTGTAAATCACAGCTACTGGTTTCTGGTGTGTTCAGGTGCCAAGTCATGGAACAGATGAAGGAACTGATTCATCAGGGAAGAAGAAAATGATGAAATAAATTCTCACACTAGTTAGTTCCCTCATAAGGTTCATAATTTAGCCACTAATTCTGGTGCAGGGATGGGAAGGGTCAAACTGTGGCTGGAAGTAGCGAAGCTATTGCTGCCACATGGGAGAAAAACTGGCGCTAAAGTGAAGGGTGAGCTGTGACATTTGTAGCCTGGCAGTCATGTTCTAGAGCAACACTTCTGACAAACCATGGTGCTCACCTGGCTCAGGTTTGGTTTCAGTTCCGGTGCCGCTGCAAAATAAGCCTGTGCTTGAAGCACCTGGAGTGCGCTGTAGGGGTGCTAGAATGGCGCTAGATGAGGTTAAACTTGAGTTTAGCTCATTTGGCTTTAGTGTTGATGCTTCTGCAGCTGTCAGGAGCTGGGAAAAGAGGGAGTTAGCAGATACAGGGAGACCAGGGGAGGCATGGAGTACAGACTTGTGTAATAAAGGCTGCAGAAAGGCAGGGGCTGTTGAAGGATGGAGTCAGTTTGGTGTGCTTAAATAATCTCCCTGGAAAATAATGAGGCTTAGAACTTGTACTTTATGACTAAACTTGTTCATTCAACATTTTCATGGAGCTGATGTCATAACGTGCATTAGGGACAAAGTCAGCAAACTCTGGTTTGTTCTTTGAACAAAGGCTGCAAAAGAATAAGGAATTAAATTTGGCACAACTTATTGAGGGCAGCTGTTAAGGTGCAGATCTTTCCAGTTTGCTCTGGGACATCCATCAGGTGTATAGGAGGTAGCATAGCTGTCAAGAACTCCTCTCTAAGCTCAGGTGGGAAGAGGGGAAGCATAAAAATTGGAATTGGGTGTGGATACCCAAGAAGAACATAGGCACTTTGCCAAGGTGTGCAGGGATGGAACTAAAAAAGCCAAAGCCTTGACTAGAACTAAACTGGAAAAGGACATGAGATATAACGAGAGATTTTGTGTAGGTATATTGGCAAGAAAAGGTAAAGCAAGGAAAATATGTGAGAGACGGTAATGGAAGAATAAGTTCAAGAGTAACTAATTTTGACAGTATTCGCTTAAGAAATTAGTTAGAACAGATCTTTTTATGGATTAAATTGCTCCATTACAGAAAGTGGGTGATAGTTGCTTTCAGCAGATGCTATAATGAATCCTACTCTTAGTTACTTAAAAAGCAAAGTTCTTAAAAGTATTTGGAAGTGAGCTTCCAGTTTTTGTTTTCCTGTCCTTCAGTGAAAAGTTGATAGCCACATTTCAACTGATGTTGATACTTAAAGACCTTCTAATTGAATATTCTTCTGTTATCCATTTTATGTGCCTTTTTGAAATAGGGCATAAAAGTCTTCTTTCATGTCTTCTTGTTTAGTAATTGGAGATTCACAGGGGCTTTTCTTTACCTGTAATCAGATTTTAATAGAGGGGATTAAAGCAGATACCTGGGAACTACTGTTTCTGATGTTTCATGTGTTGAACTGGTTTTTAGTGTTATTGCATAGCTGATGCCCTGGGTCTTTGATCTAAAAAAAAAAAATGGTACTGATGTGGTTTATTCCAGCCTTAGCCATGGCTGACTAAGTAAACTCAATGTATTCTGGAAGGTCATTGAAGAGGTGATCATGTCTTTTGTTTTGCATAGGCAAATTACTTTTTGAAGCTGTGCACAAATATTTACGCAATTGTTAGTGAATTTGTGGGTCTACTCTAGAAAGCGAAAATAAATAATCTTTCAGGAGTAGCGTGACCTTTGACTGAAACTGTGTTTTATTTTGAGGGTGATACCATTCCTCGACCCTGGCTTAATTGTGTCTCCTTCAAAGTACTCTCCTAACTATTGACCTCATTGCTGCTCTGGTAGACTCTAGAAGATGGCAGAAGCCCCATAAAACTTCCTTGAAGAATCATTCTGTCACTTTTGGTCTAGTGCACAGAGGATTTTGCACCTGTGGGTGTAAAGGAAAAATTATGCTCCTTTTTGTCAGTTCATGTGGATTCTGACCATATGCCTCTGCAGGATGTGGTAATTTTTCATGTAAACATTCAGCAGCTTAGTTTCAGCCCACCAATGTATTGGTAATACTTTGCTGTCTCAGAGTTCAGTACTGAGAATCGTCACCTCCTAAGATTGCTGATACCCAAGTTCATAACATTCAGTATGACACGTTTGGCTAGTATTATTCAAAACCACAGTAATTTTGGAAAACTTTACATAGAGATAACTTTTTTCTTTGAATCCTTACCTGCGTGCTGTTTCCTGCACCAACCTATGACAGGGCTTAAGAGACCATTTTGTTTTGTTGTATTGACATAATTAGTCACAGCTTCACCAGAGCTTTACTATTTATGAGAGGGGGCTCAAGTCTTTATTTCATACTTAAAGATTGAGTTACAACACCCCTGCCATGGGCAGGGGCACCTTCCACTACATCAGGTTGCTCAAAGCCCCATCCAACTTGGCCTTGAGCCAGGGGGATTGCAACTTGATATTTAAGGCAACTTCAGTATGTACTCCTGCACTATGTAATGTGCACATTACAAAACATACCCCAATGGAAATCATGGAAAAATGGAAATTAAAGATGAGCTAAAGATGAAATAAACACTATTTTTACATTTTATTAATAGTTCAAAATATATTTTCTTTTCACACCCCAGTGGATTGTCTTGCACACCTGTCTGGGTTTTCACACCTCACTTTGAAAACCACTGCTTGTCCTAGGGAGAGATGCCCTGGGCAATCTAAATAGAAGATCTAAAGTCCAGAGAGAAATTATCTGTGAAGAGTCCTGCAAGTTTTTTGATGTACATGTGTTAGTGACCGCATTTGAAAATAATGGTTTGGCCAGAGTTTGATCCCTGTATAATAAATATATTGGTTTATCTTCCCTTCGTACTTCTATATTTCTTGGACTGGCAGTAGGAAAGGCCAGGTAAAGCTTTTTAACATTCAGTGGTCTGTGTTACAGTGGCTTTTCACACCTATAAAACAACTGGATATTTGACTTGGTTTATTGCAGAATATAGGAGTACTTGGGGTTTTTTAATTGTTGTAACTTACATAATGTCTTTCTTCTGTTAATTCAGACTAAAATGTTCTGATGTTTAACTTTGAATGTTGATAATATGTGTTCTCAGTTCCAGTATTCGATACCATGTAATCTGTCTTTGGGACATCTTCATTTGCAGACTTTTTGCTAGGTACTCCCCTATAAATAAGTTTTCATCATCTTTACGGGGATCTGAAAAAGCTAGGAGTTTGAGTGTTGTTTTCTTTCCCCCTCTGAAAGTTCATTGTCCAGCAGGAATTTATTCCACAGCCAGCTTAGGACAGAACAGAGGATCTTTGTTTTATTCTTTAAAAACAAAATTACTATAGTATAAGCCACTGAGACAAATAATATTTAAAAGCTTAAGGAAGTAAGAGCTTTGCTGGACTGTCCTAATCTTGAGAAGTGATGACTTTGACTTTCCTTTGGAATGTGCACTTTGTGGCTTTACTATGTGCTGTCCCAGGACTTAGCTTGCCTGCCCTTCTCCCATGCTCCTTTACCTCCCGTGTCTCGGCATGTGTCAGACTTTACAAGGGTTGTTGGAGACTGTTTTGGGTTAGTTGTTATGTGGCTTTCATGTGGTTGGCTCCTCAAACCTGTGCACCAATCCCTAATGTATCAGCAAACATGATGGGTTATTTAAATGCCAGTTGTTTTAAAATTGATGGGAAGTGTCCATGAGCAAATAAAAGTAGGGGTAGAGTTTAATGTTCAACGTAAGTACGTGCTGCTTCCTTATATGCTTTTTCAGACTATTTATGTGCTATTACTGTACTTTGATCTGGATAAGCTTTTTTTTTATTGGAACTTAATTGTCAATGAAATTCAGCAAATGAGAAGCTACATCACAATGCTATCTGCTACAAGGGTGTATTATGAATAATTGAATATCCTCTTGAGAGGAAAGGAGAATAACGAGGTCATCTTGATATTTGACTAGTAGTGTAAAACTCTGATTACATAGAACATCAAAAGCAGAATAAGATTTCCTTCTGGCAATCTTCTCTTCCATTCTTGGAAGGGAAGTAATGTCTGGAAGATATATGTCAATCCCTCTATTCTGTGCACTTTCTAGAAATTTGGGACAGGAATGAGGGAACTGCAGGGGCTCTATAGAGAAATATGAATTGGTGCTGCAGCTGAAATTCTTCTGTTTGTTTTTCAGTGGAGGTGCAGGGCTTTGAGGTATGATGCTAAATTTAGCCACTTCCTAAAATACTAAGATTCCTTGCACATAGGAACAAGAAACCACTTACCACATAGCTTGTCTGTATTTGGTTTCCAGTAACTTCTTGTCACTAATGATGGGAAGTAAATCAGTTTATCCTTAGTTGCACAACCCAAGGTGAGGAAACAAAGCTGATTAGGCACTCAGTAAATTAAATTTTGTTTACGCCTTAAGAGATGTCTCAATCCATTCATACGAGTGGCATTAGAATACAACTTTCTGTGGCCTGATTTGGTTGATTCTTCAGACTTGTTTATATCATGTAGAATTGGCAAATGCTATTTATAAAACAGGATGGGCAGTTTCATAATTGGGTTTTAAATTATGGATGGCCTGGACTCCCTTGCTGGTAGTTGTGATGCTGACTTACTTCTATGCAGCTGGTTTCTTGTTATGCAAAACTTCAATATTCACTGAAGCAGATAAAGGAACTTCGATAAAGTAACTTAGCCACATAACTATGATCCCAGCTGTGGGGCAAAAGCAGCAGAATAAGCCAATGGGAGAGCATTTTGTACAAGCTCTTAACGACTTTTTATTGGTTTGGGTTATTTTAAATCATGAGTAACCTATTGCACTTGGTACTTTTTACCCTAAGATGCAGTATGGAAGAAGGGATCAAGTATGTCTTACAGTCATAAATGCAGATGTGAGGGAATAGAAATTGAGTGACTTAATTTTCATTTTTCTTGGGAAGTGACTGAAATATTTGGGTGGAACATTCTTCAGCATGTTTGAAGGTGTTGAATTTCTTTCAGGCTCTTCTCGATGTGTTGGCTCTAAAATTTTGCTGATTAGATTGTGTTTGTATTGAAGGGTGAAGATGTCAACCGGACACTTGAAGGTGGGAGGAAGCCTCTTCACTATGCAGCAGACTGTGGACAGCTTGAGATTCTGGAATTCCTGCTCTTGAAAGGAGCTGACATTAATGTATGTATTAATGGATTTGCAAACAGGCCTTAGGGTCTTCCCACGCACACAGAAGGGATTGGTATAAGTGCCTAAATGGTTGCTGAAAGATATAAATTAAACTAAACAATTTGATGCATTTAAAACTATTTGAGAGATGGGCTTCTAGAGGTTAGAAGCTTTAAATTATGTTTATTAAATGTTTTAATTCTCTTTGGACACACTGGAAAAAGTTGTAGCTATAAAAAGTTAGACTTTATTTTGACTGCAATTAGAAAAATTATTCCAGTAATCACATCAGAATAATGTTTGCAGTGCATATTTACATTTGTTGGAAGGGATTTCAGAAGACATCCTTGGCCAGGGCAGGATCAGCTGTTTAAATTAGTATGCTTTTTTTCTTCTTTGGAGACATTCTTTCCTGCTTAAGTAATTTTGCTATAGCTTGACATGCACAGCGTCTTGTTCTGAAAAGACTGGACTAAGCTTTAGCAGCTCTCCAGAAGTTAAGCTCCTAAATACTTCAACCATGCACCCCAAATGTTGTGCCTTAGAATGCTTTTCCAAAAGTTAACATGGAAGACATCTTAGCTTTAGTTCGTAACAAAAATGCTTAGATTTTTCTCCTGGATGCCTGGAAAGATTATCTCTTCCTTGGGAATTTTGTTTACTGGGGAAGAGTTAAAAATGGCATTTCAGTTGCTCCATTTCTTATTCTTTCCAGGACTGTAGTTTAGAGAGAAGACAGCCAAAACAATGTTTCAGCCAAAACTGTTTTCTGAAGTGATGCTGGCTGTGAAATGGGAGAATTAGGAGTAGTGTTTTTAAATTGGGCAGAATTTGTCAGCTGAAACTCCACAATTTCCTTCATTGGCCTAAAATTATAGACAAGCTTTGGGATACCTAGAAGTCTTGTGGAAGAAATGTCTTGCTAATACCTCTTTTTTTAAACAATAACTTTCCTTTATCAAAAAGAGAGGGGAAAAAATCCAGTGGAATGCATTTCTGGCTAATATTCTTAAATTTTTACTTCCTCTACTGTTGACTAAAAAAAATTTAAAAGTTACGTGAAACCTTATAATGCTGTGTGAAATTGTCCTTCAACTAATTGTATCTCAATTTACAGGCTCCAGACAAACACAATATCACACCACTCCTATCAGCAGTCTATGAGGGCCACGTTTCCTGTGTGAAATTGCTTCTGTCAAAGGTGAGATACAAATGTTTAGAACAAGTTATCCATTAGCGACGCATATTACTGTGATTTATTTTAATGAGATTGTGATGCTCCAGATGATTTGTTCAGAACATCGAACAAACGCCAGTTGTGTTGCTAAGCCAGAGAGGGTACTCTGATTATGGAGAAAGATAGCTGGAGGACAAAGTTGCAGGACTTCCGTGGTGTAGCAAAAGTAACAATGACTGTAAGAGTTTTGTGGGCTCCAGCTAGGGAGCAGAACTGCAAATCAGTAAGGGAAAAGAAAATGGCATTCCTTCAGTGGATTTGGCTTTGGCAGCTGTTTAAGTGTTTCATGTGATGGAATCTCTGCTGTGAAGTTGCGCAGAGGTGTGGTTTCCCTTAACTTTTGCCAGATGACTGAGAACCCATCTGGATTGGCAGAGGGAGGGGAAATAAAAGTGGGAAGCCAAGCTTTCTCTGTGGTATTGCTTGTAAATTTTGTCCTGGGGAGAATAAGCTTAATCTGTTTCTGTTTGCACTTCGATTTATGTTACAAAGGTGATCAATTTTACAAAGCCAGTAGTTAATTCAAGCAATGTTTTGTCTCCATTCATATGCACTCCTTCTTGATTACACTTACGTCATTAGGCCAAAGGATTTCTTGCTGTGTAATCTTTTCATATGTCACTTCTGGGAAAGTGGAAGGAAAAAATAACTTAACTGCCTTAATGCTGCATGAATTTCACTTAACTTCTTTATCTTGTCTGATATTACTTACGCTTTTTTGTAAACAAGTGTGGTGACTGTTAATTTAAGATTCAAATGATGCATCCAACTTGTTTAAATTTATTGTGAGGATTTATCCTTCATTTAGGATCATCCAAAAAAAGGTATCCTTTATCCCATGTTGATTTTATTTCCATTTCTGTTTTGAAGGGGTTTTCACTCTAGATAAGTTCCTCAGATAATAAATTACTTTGAGATTTCTTCATGTAGAGTTAAATGTTGATTGCTGCCATTCACCTGGGCTAGCTGGTAAAATATTTATCAACTGGAAGTTTGCTTACCAGCTCAGTCTGTTTGAGGCAGGGCTTATAGGTAGAGATTGTTCTGTCTCTTAACACAGTTGTTTTATGACCCTTGTTTGAACATTTGTTTAAACATGTCACCCCTTGTTCGTACTATTGTCATATGTCCTTTGGTAGCAGATATCTGGGACTCAGGATTTAACCCTTACTGACAGATCTGAAAATTACTGGATGTTTAATGTTCTTCCCAGTTACTAAGCCAACATTCTCCATTGCTTTCTACGGTGTATGGAATGTGGGGTGTTTGTAAACCTTCCATGTGAGACTCTCGAGCTATTGAAAGGGAGGAAAAGGAGAAGTATTTCAAGAAATGTTTCAAGCACTGATCCATGTTTTTCTTTAATAATCTGATACTTGATTTGTAATGTAAAAAAAGTTGTGGGTTTTTAGTGTAGGAGAAACCAGTATGTTAAAATAGACAATTTACAGTTTGAAAGCTTCTGTTGGAGGGTGAGGTTTGTTGCATAAGGTGCAACAAACTTCACCCATTTGTTCAGCTTCCAAAATAGTTCTGCTTTTGTAAAATATCTAATACGATTTGATCTCTGCTTTCTACTAAAAAATGTGTTACAAGAAATACCCTGTTGAGTTGGGCAGGTTAGCACCTTTTTTTTCCTTCTCTGACAGTGGCAAAAGGAAGAGTTGTGGGTATGACCACATCTGCTCACTCATTCCCCTCATTCATGGTTGCTGTGCTGGGGATTTTGGAGGTGCTCACATCTGTCCCCTGTTCAGAAGTGTCGACAGATTTGTTGTCCATGAATTCATGCATGTGCTTTCTGAGCAAGAACACATCTGCCTCTGTTGTGTCATCTGGCAACTCTTTTTAGCAGTTTGCTGCTTGCTGTGTAAACCACTTTTCTCCCAGCTTCATTAAGTGCCCCCAGTGCTGGTAGCACAGTTCGGTGGGAGCTCAGCTGCCCTCGTGGGTTCTGTGTTTGTTGCTTTGTGTTGTTCCAGAACTGCATCTGGAACCAAGTAGCTCCTGGGTGGCTCTCAGAGCTTGTTTAACAGTTGTGCTTTGCCTGGTGGCTTAAGTGGGCAAACATTCCTGTTTGTTATTACCCTGCCAAGGAGAGGGTGTTTATATTGATTTGTGTATGTGTATTTTCAGAGTAGAATGTAATGCAAATATTAGTAACTTTTTACTTTGGGGAAGTAGAGAATACTGTGGAATCATTGTAGTTATATGAGTTTTTTTATTAAAGTTGCTTCCAGGCAGTGTTGTACTTCTGCAAATTAAAGTCCTCTTGACCTGACCTTTATTGTTTCCTTCTCTTTTTATTGAATGTAGGCAGGAATCTTTCTGTCTAGCTAATGGGCCATTTTCTTAATTTATTAGCACTGAGTTTAATAAATGTGTCCTCCTTAGGCAGTCATGACCCTCTTATCCTACATTGAGTAAAGCTGTTTTAGAAACTCAGGTCTTGCATGTCAATAAGTTCTCTGAAGTATTTTTCTGAGGGGGGAGAGCAGTCTTACGTTAAAATTAAAAGCTCTCTTTATACTTCAAAGTTACGTCAGTTAACTGTTACCTTTTGTACCCTAAATACTGGTATATTGGTGGAGAGTTTTCTGAATTGAAGTTCTTTAAACTCTGTCAGGTTGGTTACTGCATAGTTCCATTTTTCTTCAAGATTTTCTGAGTTTAACATCAAGGAACAGCTTTGAAGCCTTCTTTATTTCCACACAGATTCTAATCTGAGTGCTATCTAAGCAGTAGAAATAGTCAACACCTGCAAAAAAAGTCATTTGTACTCTTAGTTGCTTTTCTTTTTCCCTGGACAACTAAGATTGTAAGTGTTGAATACCTGTTAAATCTCTGGGGGATTTTTTAGGGGAAAAATAAATGTTTCATGAGCAGTGTTCCTGTGGTTGCAGCCCAAGCGTGTGTTTGCAGTGACCAAATTGTCACTTGGTGGGAACAGGCTGATCCAGCTTACGTTCATATCCCGAAGAACTGCAACATCCTTGTACATGGAGCCAAGTGACAGGAGAGAGGAATTCCTACCACTGCTCCTGTCACTGGAGTGGACTCAGTGCATATCTTGCACTAAGTGTCTCTGGGGGCCACAAGGAAGATGAACAGCTCCAAGAAGATCACCTTGGCCAGGGGACCACAAGACTGCTGCCTTAAAAACCACTGCAGAGCCATCTTTTTTGAATGACAAGGTTGAGTGTATGCAAGCAAAGAGTGTACAAGTTTCAGAGAGGGAAATATCCTACATTGTGAGCAGTGGTATTGGTAGCACATCACAGTGGTATCAGATCCTGTTTTTTAGACTGTTAGAAAAGTTTAGGGAAGTGAGAGTCATCTTGGCAACAGACATGATATTATGTATGGAAGTTGAGTGGGGCTTTGTGTGTTTAATCAGTAAAGAAGCTATGGAAATTCTCGGTCCGTTATGTTCTTAAACTATTGGGTGTCCTTAATACTAACAATCTTCCTTGTAATTGAGAAGGGATTTGTACTTACTCTACGGAGAGCTTATGCATCAACTGAAGACAACCCTCTGCTGTGCACACTTAAGCAAAGTGTGTTTGTACCCACAGTGTTTTTCATTTGATAGAGCAAATACACATATCTTCAAGCGAGATTTGCATATTGTCTTGCAGAGCTGTTCTGAAATCAGTCCTGTGATCTCTAATAACTTTTGTCCCCTTATTTAGCTACCCTATTTACAGTTTAGTCTGTGTTTTCCCTTTTATGAATATGATTACACAGTGCTCAAAGCAAACATGACTAGTTAATCGCTCAGTTTCCCTTCTTTTGTTCTCCTCCCGTAATTCTGGCACTGTGCTTGTGCTTACTTGCAGCAGTTTATTCTAATTCTTCAATTTATCCACTTGGTACATAATCGTCCATTCTCCTGTTGCCTCCCTGTTCTGTTTTGTTGCCTTTTAGGTGTACACATAACTCTTTCAAAACAAACCTGAGCAGTTTTGGACTTGGAATGATTTTGTGGTGTTGTTTTTCTGATGTATCAATAGGGACTTTTTTCCAAAATGGAAGAGAAGCACAATCCTTGATGAGTGTGGCAATTTTATGATATAGAACAAATACAGTATGGTTTGTTAGTAAATCAGCTCTTCCAGGTGTTATGTGTCCTATTCAGCTTGTGAAAGCTTATTGCACCATAGATTTTGTAGAAGTGTGTAACACTGAATTTTTGCTTTTGTGAGAGTAGTTGCTGAAAACAAAAAAATCCATCTGTTTCTGAGATTAATTTTTTGAACTTGCAACTTGCTGTGTAACAAAAGTTATGTGGCCTTTTCCCTTATTCTAAATGGCAAAGCTGGAAACTCAGATTAGCTGCATGCTGAATAGTTCTGTACATAAATCTTGTCTGGTTGGCTTCTGAATGAAAACAATGCACTGCAGCAAAAAGCTGTATGTAATCAGTGTAATTATGCAAGGTATGTAACTTTTGACACACTTTGTACTGATGCAGCCTGGCTTTATGAATTGACAGTCCTTCTCATTGTCTTTGCAGGGTGCTGACAAGACTGTGAAAGGCCCAGATGGACTAACTGCCTTTGAAGCCACTGACAACCAGGCAATCAAGACTCTTCTTCAGTGACGGATGGACTGATATCTTAAATGTCTCTCCTGTGGCCTCACACTGCTGCCTGTCTGTCACTCTTTGCATCTTCCAGCTTCTTCAGCTAAATACTTTGGGGGGAGGGAAATTCTTTATGAATCAGACTAGTTAGGAGCTTGTATCAAAGATAATCTGGTTGGAGAGGGTTGAAAACTATTATGAACAGTGTCCCTCTAGGATTTCTTTCCAGTGCACAATCTCTTCCCGTTTCTAGTGAAAATGGAAGAAGGAAGACAGACCTTGCTCCTAAATTTTTGGCTTGTAAGCCTCCTAGATTAGTACTAAGATTTTTTAGATGGATGGAAGTATTTCCTTTAGATGGAAGTACTGTGCTATGTACCTTAAACTAATTGTGAAGGAGACAATAGTCCCGTGCTCTTAGTGTCTGCCATAATCTGAAATGTAGTAATGTAGGTGGCTGGGTTGCTCTTCTCTCTCAGTGGGTAGCTTTGTTCTTCTTCTGCCTAAGGCTTCTGTTGCAGTTTTGAGGACTTTTGATACTAGCTATTGGAGCTGTTCTTTCTATTGACTAATTGGATGTCACACTAATGTTTTCTGACTCTTGAGCAAACCAAGACCAGTTGAAGCATGGGGGTGTTAAAATCCATATCTGCCAAGGTACTTTTGGATGCTTGAATTTGAAGTCTTTCTATCCCATATTTGTTCTAGTCCAGGACAGACATTTTAAGTAACTGCATTTGAGAGAGAGGTCAAAATTTCGCTGTAGTTTTTTTTCCAAAAGGAATGTAAGATGAAATTTCTTTACTCACCACATCAGCATAAAATTCCTAGACACACGTGAAAGCTCCAGGCTGTTTGGTACACAAGGATAATCAAGTCAGTTGTGGAAAATGAACAGTAATTATTCAGACATTCGTATCAGGTGAATATTGTTGCTAAACTTTTCTGTTAAACATGGAACCTTTTTAAGTTCAGATGTAGAAGCAGGAAGATGTACAAGCAGAAGTCTTAACTTGCTCTAACTACTACAGAATTTTTTTAGTCATGCATATCTTCAAATCGGTGTTTCATTGTTGAATGGATGAACCTCTGAAATTCCAATAAGGCATGAGGATTGTTCTGGAAGTTCCCAGTGTAACCATACCACATTAATCATTGACTTTTAGATAAGATTTACTATACCAGTAAGTATGACAGTCTTGATCATTCATGGGAAGGTATTTAATGATGTTACAGGCACTCCTGTCACATCTTGTGGTCCTCAGGAATGTCTTGAGCTTCTGGCTTTCATCCTGAAAGTTTCCATTAGACTGCTGGTTCACCTAAAACTGAGTAACAGGTTCTATACCACAAACTGTACATCTTCCTCTCTTTTGGAATACAGATTTCAAACTTTCTGGAAACAACTCAATACAGAAAAACAAATGTATGTAACATTTCATGCTGAATTCTTAAACAAAAGTAGCTGATATTGTTTTGAGGTCACTGTTGAAATTGAGAGGATATATAGAAATAGACTGGTGACTACCACTCTTATTTAATGGAGACTTAGTTTTACTTGAATAATGTTGCGTATTAGGATTGAATGTCTCGGCTATGAAAAGCATTGCATTTAGAGTGTAAAATGAGAGCAGGAACTGATTTACATCTACGCATACCCCATAAGAAAAGGGAGAAAACAATCAACTCTGGCCATAAACTGTACAGTGCAATTACTCCTTTTCTTGGAGATGGGTGGCAAGGAAGAACAGAAGGATTGGAAATCAGTGATAAATCAATTGATGAACTGCTGATAAAAGAACAAGAATATTTGATGAACAGTGCTTTTAATAACTATTTATAAGAGGACTCTTTAATCTTATCTCTCATCAGTGCTGGATTGTCATGTCATTGTAATAGTGTGAACACAGACTATAGGTTTAACTCTTTATTCAGCTATGAAAATAACAATCTTTGGCATCAGTTTGCCTCCATATTATGCTGTTAAATACTTAGCTATTCAAATACTAGTCTAGAAAACTGCAATCTGTTTTTATGTGGAGAACTTGATTATTCGAGTTTTTTGTGTTGATTAGTGTCAAGTTGTCTGGCCATAGTGATTTTATATTTTTGTTGGGTTTTTTTTTCTTCTGTAGTCTTTCCTGCCCTTCCCTTTAACTCTCATTTAAGTGAGCAAAGAAACATCATCTTTGTACTAACTCTTCTGGTGATTTGCTGAGGCAATTTTGCCTCCCTTTTTCTACAGCTATGGGGACACCTTATTTTTTCTTACTTCACCCTGGGGAGAAAAAAGAAGCAAACAGACTTCAGTGAGTCAAGTGTTAATTTGGCTGTAATATATACCCAAGCTGCCTTTTGAGATAGTTAAAAAGATGGCATTTAATGTTTGGCTTCTAAAGAAGAAATTCTTTTCTGCTTTTTGCACTACATAACAGGTGTTTAATAATTTTGCCCAGGATTTAAAAGAAAAAAAATGTAAAAATAAAAGCTTATGCATTTTTAATTGTCTAGAGACTGGGCTTGTTCATTTATTTCTTTCTTGTTAGCTATTTTGTGGAAAAAATAATGGGTGGCTTCCTCTATCTTTGAGTAGGTCCTAACTAGATAAAAATGTCAAACTGTAAATTATTTTTCATTCTATAAACAGAATTTAAATACTTTGTCAGATTGGAATTGCGTATACTTTGAAATCCACTCTGTTCTTAAACCTTTTCCTTTGAAATTTGTGCTGAATAAGTTATAAACTTCACTATATTTTGGATTTTGTACCCTCTGCTCCCTTTTTCTTACAGGGAGCAAATAAGAAAAGGAGTACAATAGTTAAATGGAACATTGATTATTTGTAGAAGAGGCTGGTAAGAATAGAGTGTCCTAGGTCAAGCAATTGCAGTGTTGCATGCAAAATTTCAAAATAAACTTGTCTTAATTATATTTTGTAGATGGATAAACAATCATCTTTCTACGCAGTGACAGAAGAAAAATTAGTGCTCTGTGCATTTTGATATTTGACTTTCTCTTTTCACCATTGTTAACTGTTTTGACACAGTTGGGTTCATCATTATCATGGTTCATAGACTTCAGAATGCTAAATGATACTGTATTTTAAGTTTGTGTTGCAAGAATGAATGGAATAAACTTGAATTGTGCGATATGAGAATGTAGAGTTTTATTTCCCTTTCTGCTCCTGTGCTTTATTAACCTTGGACTACAACTTTTTATTTGCCTGGAAGGTATCTGAGTTCCAGCTCATATGTACACTGATTAAACTGTTCAGCTGCTTATAAGAGCGAAATGTGGAATGGAAGCTGCTTTGAAAACTAAATATATAATGTTCTTTGTGGTTGTTCTGGGGGGTTTTAAATTGCATACATCTAAAAGGGGTTTTGATTTTTTTTTTGGTCTTGTTGTCTGCTTCTCCTGCTTAAATGGTAATGCATAATGTTGAAGAAGTTCTATTCATGTTAAATTCTAAGAGACAATCTGTAGAGAGAGGAATGTTTCTCCTATTACCTGTGAAGACTGAAGCAATTAGCTTTCTCCTTTACTTCATCAAAGAAATTAAAAACAGTTATTAACAGAAATCACAGCTGAAGTATAAATAAAATTGTGTAGAAATGTTTATTCATTATTCTTGTGACATCTTTACAGTGACTTTGTCAGAACTTCCTTTTATAACTTTGCTTGACAGTAGAGGTTTGGATCTAATTGCCTGAAGTGTTTGATATGATTTATTTTAAAATAGACAGTTATAAAGAAAAGTACAGGAAGATGTGTCAAAGTAGAAGAACTATAAATATCAAAAAATATTTCAAAATGAATTAAATTTTCCTGTTTTTCTCTGCTAAACTTTGAAAAGTTTACAGAACTTCTATTGCTATATGCACAACTTTTCAGTCAAACATTGGAGAGAACGAGTGTGTGTTCACTAGAAATGCCAAAGCAGTTCAAATGGAGTGATGGCCACTGATGTGTGTGGGCTTCAGTTCCTGTGTTCTTGGTACTGGTTCTGCGTTTTGTGGGGGTTTTTGGTGTGGTTTTTGGAGTTCTTTTTAATGGACAGTTTTTCTATAGGAGGGAGTATTCTCGGTTCAAAATGCAGGTTTCTTTCACTCACATTCCTCAGTGACTGGCAAACCAAATTCATCTGTGCATGTAAAGACTCTTGCTTTTCAGTGTTTCTCTGTGGCTGAAAGAAGATGGTTTCCCAGCTCCCTTCCAAAAGGATGTTGGCCCAAGAGAAAGAATTTTTTCAATTGCAACACTTGATTGTATCTCTCAGTTTGGAGAAAACTATATTCTCAGACCTCAAAATATTTTTGTTGCATTTGTNCAATCAAGTGTTGCAATTGAAAAAATTCTTTCTCTCAGTTTGGAGAAAACTATATTCTCAGACCTCAAAATATTTTTATTGCATTTGTGATCTGACAGCTGAGAACAGCGTTCAACTAAGCTATGCCATGAATGTACTAGATGGGTGTTTCAAAAGCACTTGATTTCATGTAGTACCTTCAGAGTCTTCAAACCCATGTAACTTCCGTCTGCTTGGGAAGTGAAATGAGCCTTTTTTCCTAGGAGCAGTTCCTCTGTCTCCACCTTAGCAGTCAGAACAGTGTTTCTAATAATTTTAAACTTGGAAGTGTTGCATTTAAATACCATTGCTTGCTATTGTGATATAAAGTGGCTTTGGAGAACCTTCTTTTAAATGGAAATCCTGGAGTCTCGAGTCTTCACTCTTCAAGTGGCGTTTGGAAAGCTCCTGGGTGCACCTCTCCATTCTCCCATGTCCTGAATGTCTCTGGGTTGGGTGCACTGCAGGTTGCCACGGAATACAGAATTCCTTTGTACTTTCCGGTCAGTTTTGTTTACTAGATTTTGCAACATTTCAAAATTAAGAATAGAGGCTTTCATGCACTGAGGTTCATCTCATGGCCATTAAATTTAAGAGGCAGGACAGTGTGCCAAAACCACAACAGACTGCATGTCTCAATCCATTTATCAAACTTGAAATTCATTAAAGGAATATTTATTTCAGTTGTCTCAAGCTGAGCATAAATTTGAAGGGTCCAAAATTCAGTCTCAAAAATAGTTTCTTGGCCAATGAACTCAATTTTGATGCATATATTAAATAATTTACCTCTGAAACATCTTTTTCTGTGTGTTTCTTATTATTTTTCCCCTAAATCAAAGTAATTCCTCATTACATTTGGAAGAACATTCCGTTTGTTCAACTACAGCTTTTGTCTCAAAGGAAAAGAAACAAGATCTAGTTTGGATCAGTGGTTTTAACTATTTTTTTTTCTGAAAAGTATTTGGAGGTGGGAAGTCTTGAAAAGTATGTAACTCTTAGTGGAAGTGAAATTATGCTTCCTCTTTCCTTTTGGAATACACTTTTGATTAAGATTTGTAGCCTTTTATTTAAGAGTGGCAGCATCTTGTGACTGTGTCCAGCCACCTTTTTTTTTTTTTTCTTATTTATTCTAGTGGAAAACCAACGGATCTGTTTGACTGACACAAAATACCTTGTTGGCTGGTTGGTTATTGCCAAGTTCTCAGTTCAGCCGCCAAACCAGATCTGTGGCAAATAAATTCTGATGTTACGTTCCAGAAGTCTTTCCCAAAGTTTATTCTTCTTATTAGCATATTTTTTAGTGAGCTTTGTCTTGCACATGCTTCAGGAAGCTTCCTAAAGCAGCATTACTTTTGAAGTCTTTTTTTCATCGCTCTTTTGCATAAAGCATTCATTTTACCCTTTACAAGAGGAATTTATCTTTTACATTATTTTGACAAAAAAAAACATTCAGCCTGTATTTGTGTGTATCTGTTGTACAAGAACATTTGTGCTGAAGGATACCTCACATCTATACTTCTGACAAATTGCTCTGAAAAGCTAGTGTTGCCCCTCACACCGATATCTACATGGAGATAAATCTGGAGCAGTTTTTGAGATACTGGTGAGATGCCACTAGAACTGGCATCAGTACAACAGCAGCAGATTTGTTTTGTGACTGTGCAGAAACTTCTCTGTACTTCACTTATCAACAGGAAAACTTCTTTCCTTCTCTTTTGTGCACTTAGGCTGTCAGCTGATGGAAGGATGATCTCTCAGGTCTTGATACGCCTTAAAGGGTTTTTTAGTGCAGTTTGCAGTCCATGTCAATAATGTTCTCAGAAGCACAGAACAGCTTGTTTAAAGAGAGGTGACACAGATGGAGGAAGCACACGCTAATTTTTAGTGTCAGAGGCTTCAAACATAATAACAAGACCTAAAATTATAAATTAATGATATTGCTGAAGGTAGCTATACATTTAAATATTTACAAAGCCATATTAAACAGTAACTTGAAAGAAAATAGACTCAGCCTTCAACAATGAGGCTGCATAACCTGTACACTTAATAAGGAGGTGTGTTGTCTCTATAAAAAGCTGAATATATATTGGCCATTCGTTCCTTAGGCTTTTAAAAAAAAGTAACTGGCAGTTACTTAACAGATAGTTGCTTTGGGGAAAAAAGAATTCCCTTGTTCCCAATTTACGAAGCTCAGAGGTTGAGGTTGATTTTTTTTTTT
>VYXC01003310.1:1321955-1336927 GCA_013397175.1 Platysteira castanea
TTAGAGAGATGTACAGAGTGAAATGTGCTATAAATTACCACCCAAACCTCCCAGAGTGGTTTCTAGAGATCACGTTCTGTCAAAAGCATTTGTTCTCCGTGTGCTACAGCTGGCCTGTGACACCTGCTCCCTTTCTCTCTTTACCTGCCCCTCCTGAATGCACAGCTTCCAAAAGCTGTGCTTTACCCCTGCCACAGTTTTTCCTTTTTAATGGGTGCTTTGAAAGTAGGCAGAGAATTTTTAGTAGATGTTATTAGAAAAAAATCCATCTAAGGCTATCTGTCATCTGTAACAGGAAAGGAAAAATTAAAACCACAGGAGGAAGGACTGAGAAGAAATTAAGTAAACGAGAGGTTTTTTCCATCATATCTCCTTTTAACTACCGTCATATTCTTCACTTTAAACATTATAGTCATTGGTACCTTTTTTTAAAAGATCAGATGCTTTTATCTCCTTACTGCTTTTCTTCACACTGGGGGTACTCAGAGTAGTTGCAGTTTTGGAATCCCATGATTTTACTTTCTCTTTTTTTTGTTTGTTTGGGGGGTTTTTTGTTTAGTTTTGGTTTTTTTTCCCGAAAGCTCCCAGCAGACAAAGTGGTTGCAAAATACAGTAATGTCAGTGGTGCCACGGAGATCCTTGGTGCTACCCTGAAGTAATGTGGATGTGACAGAAGTGGTTTAACTTGCCTGTTGTTTGAGTTCTTGAGGCCCTTTTGACTGCCTCTCTCCTAATTTCTAGTGAGAGGTGTCCCTGCCCTTGGCAGGGGGTTGGGACTAGAAGATCTTTAAGGTCCCTTCCAACCCAAGTTGTTCTGTGGTAGTGCTACGGGTTGGTAGGAGTAACATCAATGACTGTGTTTTGTGTCAACCTTGGCAGCAAGATAATGTTCTGAAACCTGCAAGGTACTGAATTTATCATAGTGAACTCTTGGTAATTAATACATTGTACTTCTGGCAGAAATAGAAGACATCAGGTGTTACCATCCTGCAGCTCTGTGTGCTGTAGTTGGCCTTGTGATTCCTAATGTGCATGTTGTGATAGAGCATAATTCAGAATACACCTGGGCAAGTGCACCCCTCAAAGATTAGACATTTTTGATAAAATGGATGACTCAGAAACAGACATTTTTTATTAAAGAGCAGGATTTAAAAGACCAGCTGCAATGTAGAAGAGTAAAAAGACAAACATAGGAGCCCAAGAGGAGCTGGAGTTGGGCTTTGCAGGATTTTAAAATATTGCACCAATGAACAAGGCAGACAAGGATAAAAAGTAAAATCCCATAGCGACTGAGTAGTTTTTCATAAACCAGTTTCTATTTCAGGCTGATTTCTTCACAGTTTCTATTGGAGACAAGATGCTTTTCAGTAACAATTATAAGCCAAGTTCATGAACGTCTGAGCTTCAGACTGTGGGGTCAGAGGGCAGCACTTGTTGAGGTAAGGCAAAGAAAGGTGTACATTCAGGTTCTGTGTTCAACAGATCAGCCTGTTTCCCTGAGCAGTTCGTAATTTAATGAATAAGATTTTTGTGTGCATCTGTGAGATATAATCTAATTAATTAAATTTGTTGGGTTTTGTTATAGATACTTTGAGCTTAAATATTTGGTAATACCTGTGTGTGTTCATGCTGAACATGTTTTTATTGCCTTCCTGCTCCAAGATGGTAGATGAAACATGTTCTCTGTGAATTGGGTTTTATTACTATTTAATTTATTTTTTTTTCAGAAGATCTTAGGTGTCCCTTGCTCCTCAGCCATTTGGACTGAAAAATGCTGCTTTTATTGCACTGGAGTTTTGCTGCAAAGCAGAGGCACATGTCAGTGCAGAGCTGCCTGCTGCACACACAAGCCTTTTCACTCTGGAGAGCAGCTATGGCACTTTGTGGACCTCCAAATGCACTGGTGACTGGGAAAAGCCATCAATAATTTCATGGCCATCTAAGCAGAAAGCTGTCACCTTTTAAAAAAATGGTTTCAACCGCACTGTTGTTCTTTTTGTGTAGTGACAACATAGCAAAGTGAGGAAATGCTGATTTGAAAGAGCTTGCATGTCTGGTGAAAACTTCCTGCGGATAAAAAAGCCTGTCCTCCTGGATCCTCTCCCAAGGAAGTGTTCAATCCACTGCCAGGTAGTAGGTATATGTGCTAAGATGCACCTGCGGCTGGGTCATGTCCCAGTCATTTTCTGAGGATTTGGAATGTTTGTTCAAATGTTGTGTGTCCCACTGTTAAAAGCCCGTGGCCAAAAGTCCCACTGTAAAGCTGCCTTTGGCACTCTTGCCAGCAATCCCATTAGGAAATCACTGTGGATGCACGCTGGGAGGGTAGCAAGTTTCTTTTTAAGTTTTATTTAGTGTAAGTGCAGCAGTGCTAAAGGCTGATATCTAGTAAGAGATTCAACTTTGTAAAGTATTTGACTAAGAGGAAATATGAAGCTTGTCTTGCAGAGGCTTTGATATTGTACTAGATCTATTTTTTGGCAGGTTAATAGTAAGAAATGTCATTTTTTCATGTGTTATCAGAAGTTGGGATTATTTTTCAGTGTTTCTTTTGCCATAATGAGGAATTCAGTCAGCTTTTTCCCTTGTGTTCACAAATTCATCTACCTATAATGGTAGATTAATTCATTATTCTGTGTCTGATCTCTGTGTTAAAGGTGGGAGTTATGTTGTGTATGTTCTTTGATTAAAATAGAATAATCCCTTGTTGCCTGGGGGAAACTTCTGTATACCTAAACAGGCAGAGTAACCTCTAGCTCAGAAGTAGATTTTTTTGCTTTAATTACTGTTCTTTCATTTTTCTGAAAATTACTGTTTCATTAGGAAGAAAGAGAGAGGGTAATTTATCTTACTCATGGACCATTGATCGCCAGGTAATAAGAGGTAAGACTTTCCCTGATTCCTGGACTTTGATAAAAATTAGTGGTTAAAAATTGTTACTTTAGGTCTTTAGCGGAGTTAGTATAAAAGTAAAAGCTGATGTAACTTTTCTAACTGCTGGATGCTACATAAATGGATCACATCAGACATCGCTGTTACCACAATTGGTACCTAACATATAAGAATTTCCCCGTGAGAACCGAAGAATTTAGGGCTGTTTAATCCAAACACTTTCTTTGTAATGAGGAATTGAGCTATTGTACTTGGGTTTGAGAGGCAGTGGGTAAGAAATATGAAAAGCTGGTATGAAAATAACCTTGGTATTCTGCCACTTCCTTTCCAAATGCAAAACAAACAAACAACCTCCTACCTCTCCTCTCAATAAAAAAAAACAACCAAAAAGAAAAGCAACCAACCAACGAACAAAAATACCAGAATAAATGACTTTTTGTTCCTGCCTGAGATAGTTGGGAGACCAATGTCGTGTCCACCAAACTGAAAATTGCCACTTACTAAAGTTCTTATTGGTGTTTAGATACCGATGTCAGTACCGGTAGCATCTTATAACTGGTTTCCCCAAGGTTATGTGAGCACATCAGAAAAATATGAGATACTCAGCCTTGAAGGTTTGTGTATTGGCAATCTGCTTTGTTTTCCACCATGCCAGGAGGCAAAAGTTTCTGTGTGGCATTGTTTTAACTGATGTCCAGGCCAAGTGTCTACAGGAGGCCAGCTCTTCTCAAAAACTTTGATCTTTTCTAATTCTGGGAGATGTAGTGCCTCCCTTACTTGAGAAATATTAGGGAAAGATATTAGGGTGGGTGTTAAATAGTTTCAGTGTTTTAATCTGTGGCGTTTAGCTCTTGCAAAGATAAAGTTGAACTTTGAGTGTTATTCCTGCAACGAGTTATTTTTGCAGCAAAGAAATTCAGACTCATAAAAGAAGTATGTAGAGAGGGGAAAAAATAGAATTTTGTTGATTTCTGTTTCTCCAACATATAAATAAACTAAGGCCCCAGAAAATCTGTGTCTCTCTCAGTTTCGTGGTTGTTTAGCAAGTCCCTCCTTGAAAAGATTTGGTTTGACCTTGCCAGTTATGATTTCCCTCTGGAAAGATGTGATCAAAAGGAGGAAATACTCATGAGTTTAAGCATGGTTAGCCTGTGCAGTGCAGCTGCCCAGGGTATTACTGCCAAGTTGAGGAACTCTGGATTTGTCCTGCTTGCACGTCAAGAAATGATGCTTGGCTGGAAAATGAAATGTGGTTAAACAGTGGAGCCAGCAGTGGGGAGGAGTTTTTAATAAACACAAAACAAGAAGCTGAAGTGTTCAGGGTCACGTGCAATGCACGTGGCTGTGCTGTCAAAGCAGCTGGGTCCAAACCACTGCTTTCTTTTTGGTTATGAATTGATGAGTTTTGGAGGAAATCACCTTGGAAGCAGATGCTGCAGAAAACATCTCTAGAGGTAATACATAAGAGGGGCAAAGCAGGACGTTTTTAGTGTTATTAGGGAAACCAGAAAATTAGCAGATAACATAATAAAAAGGAAAATAATGCAAAGTGCAGATTGCAAAAACTTGGTAAAAAAAATGCAAATGGCAAAGTATGGTCAGCACTCGTGTCCATGATTCTTGCAGCAAAGCTGTCTTTGTGGCCAGGGCAAGAGAAAGAGTTTTCGGTCTACAGGAAAGGGAAGCAGTGAGTGTCTGTTGCAATGCATTCACCAATAAACTCAGGTTTACACGGTCCAGTAGTTTCTGCTGCAGAGGGCTTTGATTCAGTATAGCAAGACAAAAGTTGATAAAGTTTAGAGGATTTTTTGTACTGCAATTTTGAAAAGAGCAAAAGAAGTAAGTCCAAACTTGAGATATTAATTATAATATTTTCAAATTAATTAATTGTGCTTTTTCATTTACCTTTTTTTCTTTTATTGTAGTTACAATTTTAAATACATGGAAGCTGAATAAGTGAATGTTGCAGCTTTGAGGTTCTTTGGCTCAGTATTTGCTTTCTAAATGGTGCTATTAATTAATCTTGAACTGTAAAACCACTATATTCTGCTGAGTTGAAAGATCATTGTAAAATATAGTATTGCAAAATGCACAGGAAAGTAGTTGCAATGTTTCTTCCTGAAATAGGCAAGCGCAGCAGCCCTTCTAAAATGCAAAAGCTATTTAAAATTGGCAGTATATAAGCGAGCAATTATTACCAAGAGCTACTTTCCACAGGTTTTCTACACTTTCACGCTCTGTCTTCTCTTTGGGAATGACCGCGTTCTATTTATTTATATAGAGCTGGCTTGAAGTTGTGAAACTTTCTTCTGGTTTGATTATACAGAAAAGTTTGAGAACCACTCACCCAAGCCAGTAATCCTCAATACACAAATAACAAAGATAAATGTGTGTTTCAGTGAAATAAACAAGCACTAAACTCTTTCCGCTCTGTAATAAGCAATCCTGTTGGAGGTTGGGAAGTACAAATCTGTTTGGCTGAAGGTGAGTTAATCCACTGTGACAAAGCTGTGGGTGCTCCTGCCACTGTCCTGTCCTTGAGGCAGCTCCCTGTCTCCTACCTTGCAGCGGCAGTAGTGCCTGTGTAGGGTGGCTGCAAATGACTTCATTTTTCACAGCTGTCACCTCTAGGATTGCTTTAAGCTCTGCTAAACACCTTTTTAGTCTATGGTCTTGCAGCCCTTGGCTGATGAGCCCTCCACGGCAGAGGGAGAGGAAAATCTATTTAAAGGGTAACGTATTGGGGTCTGATGTAAAGGATGCTTATGCAACTGGTGTGAGGTACGGTGACGTGAGCTGTCCTGGCTTCTACAAATGTGTTGCTGCCGTTGCAGCAGTAGTGGGAGAATTACAGATATCCACAGAAAGACGCAGTGGACAGAAGGACACAGTGGGCAGCCAGTAGAATATTGCTGTTCAGTGCTTTCCCCTGCTGAGAAGAATGATGTTCCAAAGATTAAGTGGCTGTCTCTAGATTTAGGAGAGCTGATTTCCTTGTTATTTTGTTTGATCTTCAGACAAATCATTTGTGCTGCAGTTTGATGAAACAGTTAAAATAACAAATGCTGCTGAAAATGCAGATTTCCCCCCGCTCCTCATCGTGGGTTGAGCCCCAACCTCTTTTCCTGCATTACCACTACATCTCGCCTGGTCCTGAAGAGAGCTGAAATAGCAGAAAATGCAGCCTAACAGCAACAGCAAAACTATGATAAGCTTGAGACAATATTTTAACTGCTGTTAGGGAGAAGAAGTAAATTTTTCTTTCTTAATTTACAGAACTGACAAAAATTGTACACAGTTATCACGTATTTAATAAGGAGGTGGATTCATCTCATCTGGCACATTCCCCAGGTCTTTCCAAAGTTTCTTGTAATCCTTAGTGATCACAAGAACCCACAATAATCAAGGGGACATGGTCACCTTGCTGTTCACCTTCCCTTTCAATTCAATAATTTGTGGGTTTAATGTCCTCAGTCCAGCCCTGAAGCTGGTCCCTAGGTCACTCCAGTATTAACCTCTGTCAACAGTGAGAAATGGCTACTGATATCCAATTCTTTCTGTCTTCAGTTTTAAACTTTTAGTTGTGCTGATTGCCAGGTTTCTTCAATAGCTTCTTGTGAAGGGAGATTTTTTTTGTACAAAGTCTTTGGAAAATGTAAACATTTTCTATCTGGGAGTTTCTCTATTTAAAATCAGTTGGCTACCAAGGGTGAGGGACAATAGAGAAGAAACGATGTGGACAATTATTTTACAAAGCATAGTTCCTTAATAATCAGTAATTATCCTGTGACTTTACTGCCCTTGGGTGCTCTGGACTCTGACTTCAAAGGAAGCAAGAGAAGCCGAGCATCCCAAATGTGTAAATGCCCAGGCAATTAAAAGTTCTCGTTTTCCCCAAAGTCCTTGTGAAGCATCCTACCCTATAAACTGCTCTTTACAAGGGTAAACATATGCTTAGGGGAGCAATCGATTCCTTTCCTGAATGAATTAATTGATTCCCTGCCCCTGCCTCTTGTAGCAAACAACAAATTACCAGTGGCTGTTAAGGCAACTTCAATGCACGACTTCATCTCCATCTAAACTAAGTTTGGACAGATCATTAATTTTGCAGGCCCTGGAATGGAGTGAACTTGTATCTCTGCAGTATGTTCCAGAAATGCACTGCAACTGAAAATCCAAGGTTTCCAGCAGGCTGACACTTCAAACAGCCTGGGACAAGCCATCAGACTGTCTTGTGTTTCAATTACTTATCATCAGTCTGCGAATACAGTAAGACAGTCCTTTAGAATTTGAAGAAACTCTTGGAACGTAAATGTATAAACTTTGCTAGAGTTCCCCGCTACGATGATAGCTTGCCAAGCAGCTGAAAAATAAAATTAGTAATGCCTGGTTCTTACGCAGCATTTGCATGTGGGAGGTTTGACAGAGGAAGCAGATACTTGAAGATAAAAGCACTATGGTCAAGGACAGAAATAGGAGGAAAATTCACGGTCTCCAAATTCTCAGTCAAGTTCCTCTGGGGCTTGCTGCTACCAAATCTATTTAGGGCCTTCTGGTGGTGTCCAGAAGTCCTGGCCAAATACTGGTGTCTCTGTTCTGTGATACAATGCAAACAGGTAAACGGCTTAGAGCAAGCTAATGTTTGACATCAGCTGCCACTTCAAATAGTTCTGAGAGATCAAAAGTCCTCAGTTTCAGTAGGATAAACTCTGGACGCTCTTCACGCAGAGGAAAGCAGCAAGAATGATCAAAGGTCCTGAAAACATGCAATAACAGACCTTCTGATATGTAAAACACTCTTGCAAAGAGCAAGGGAAGCTGTCTTTCTCCATGACTGTGGCAGATGAGATAAAAATGGGCATAAACTATAGTGTGAAATCTGGTATCAAGAAATAGTGAATTTCTGAAACATTTCTGAGAAAGTCTATGGAGTCTCCACCACTAAATTCTTTTAAAAACCAATATGAGGGATTTTTTTTTTTCTTAAGGAGTTACTTATGTGTACCTTTGGGACAATGTACAAGCTAGATCACTTTTCCAAACTCCTCCTAGGCCTGCAATTTTGTGAAGTTTCGTCTTCTTAGGGGGTGTATATATATTTAATGCAGCCAAATATACTTTTTAAAAAAGCATTAAAATGTATGCCTGGCAAAAAGTGCATATAAGGGATACATATTTATGCAATTTGTATGAATTATCACATTTTAAGTTCATATTGAGAATGATTAGTTCAGCTGCCTTTCTGCGCATTTTAAAGGCTTACTTTGGATTTGGTATCCTCTGAAACTGAGTAATTCAGTGTACTTTATAGATGCTTTCAGATGTTTTTAGATATGCTTGTTGAAGACAACCTCTGTGTACACCTTATGGAAAAAGAAAAGTGACAAAGGCTTGAAATTTTTAAAAAAATTATAAATCTTGAATGTGGGTTTGGTTTTTTTCTTCTTTCTTCCAAGGATACATCACCTGCAGCTGTTTGTATTGATTCTAGCACTGACTACTCTGCAGAATCCTACTGAGTCACTATGACAGCTCAGTCTATGAAAAGCAGATTGCAAACCACCTGAAAAATATTTCAAAAATGCCTCTGAGAGCCATGTTGGATGTTGAACTGTGTTAAAAACACAAAGCTGTTCAATTGGTCGAAGTTCAGTTCTGATGCCTTACATAGGCACAGGCTACATGCTGATGTAATTCCTTAATTTCAATATGTAATACTTTATTTGTGTGTGTATGTGTTCACACTGGCTGTATTAGTACTCTAGTGTGAAAACAGCTTCTAGCAGAAAAGTTTATTTCCATTCCCACTCAGAGACGATGTCTGGCATCACTAGCCCCTCTTCGCTACTGTCATTCTTAGCTGTATCCACAGAGCTAGCTTCTGCTTCTCTAGCTGTACAGGTCTAGAGAGGATTTTATTTTTTTTAATAGGTTTTAGTTTCCTTCATGATGTAGCATTGCTGATTAATGGATCCTTGTTCCCAGGAAAGTGGGATTTATAAAAAACAAACCATTTGCCAACATGCTTTGGAGATTTCCCCCATTCATTTTAGTTAATTGAAATGATGAAAATTCTGCAGCTTCTTCAGCAGAGATTTCTCTGCAGAGTACCACTTCTGGCCATGCTTCACAGCTTTATATTACTTCAGCAGGTACAAATAAGATATGCCAAGAAATGTGTGTTTACAGGCCCTGTTAATTTGAAATAACATGGCCTGGGGTATCGTTTTACCTCTTAGTAAACATATTTGGGGTTGTAAAAGACTTTTTCTTTTCTGCTATGAGGCTACTATTCCCTGACTTTCTAAAAATATTTCAGGATAATTTATCTTCTATTATTCATTTGTGCTTATTATTGTCTTTTTATTAGTAGCAAATGATGTGCAAATGAAAGGAAAGCGCCATGGCCTGCATGCAGACTTTGAGCTTTTTAAATGTGAAACCAGACGATAATTTTAGCTGCAGGCCATGTCTACCTTACCAGGACCACTAGTGTGCTATGCTAGAAAAATGCTGCAGGAGAGAACACAGCTACAGTAGGAAAACCACGCTTTCCATCAGTCCAGCCCTGAGCGAGAAAACCCACACAAAACCAGAAAAAGGTCTGGTATGGTAAGATCTGCTTTATCAGCTTCAGTGGCCAAATACGCCCCCAGACATCACATCCCTCCTGCTTGCAAAGCTGCATCTATGTGGGTTGTAGTTTGAGGTTTTTCAGGGAGGTTGGACTAGATTTCCTGAGGTTCCTTAGAACTGTGCAATAATTGAGATTTTATGTTGCATTTTGCATGAGTGTTAATATTTCATTCAATTCTAGTTTGAATTCATGCACACGGAAAAGAAATACTTCATAAGATTCTTCCTCATTTTCCTTGTTTTCCTTCTGAAGCTGTAGGATGGTGTAGTTTCAGGTTTTCAAATGCAGGCTAAAATCAGATATTTACAGAACAATATTGCTAGAGCTGACAAGCAATCCTTTGTAAATGGATTTTACATTTACATGGGGACCAGTACGGGCAGTGTTTTGGTGGGGATCTGTGCAGCCTGTCTGACCAGGCAGAAGTGGGTGAGGCCTTCTTGAGGTAACTGGGAGAAGTCTCATGATGGAAACTCTGGTCCACACGGCAGACTTCAACAATCCCAGGGTCTGCAGAAAACACAATACCGTAAGGACAAGCATTACAGGAGGTTTGAGGCAATATGAAAACCTGAAGAGCAACCCTGCTTACAAATAAATATCATAACCTCAAAGGACTCCAAGACACGTAAGCATATCAATCATAATAGTGGCTTCCTTGAGCTATTCCTCCATTATTAGGAAGAAAATGATGAGCAGTAAATCATCAGAAAGGTGATTTCAACAATGCTCGCCACAAAATATCAGTTAATTCTAAACTTTATTGCATTGCAAACAAAGCCAGACTTTTTCTTCTCTGGGTACTAGGTTTTTTATTAAGTTACAAGGGAGAAATACAAATAATTAAAGCTCTAAGAAGAATATCTGGAAATGGGATAAAGCTTTGACTCTGCAGGGCTTTTAACTGTACCTAATTTTAAGGATCTTCTCACCTTGCTCGTCAGCTGATAACGCATAAAACACTTGTTTCAACACCTAACAGCATCACTGCTATAACACATTCCTTCCTAGAAAAATGATCTGCTGTGCTGCACTTACCTGTGACAACTGTAATCTCTTGATGTGATAAAATGCAGGTTTTTAGTGTACACGTTCCATGCCACACATGGTTTGATCTGAATCATCAGTGAACAATCTCAATCATCTAGCTCTCGGTGTCATTTTTAGCACAGATTTTTCATTCTGAGGCTGACAAGGGAGATGAGGATCAATCATCAGAGACAGGGCCAAAAAAACGAATTAAAAAGAAAAAAAATGAGAAACCCATTTCCCATAACCTGGGAAAAATGGTTGTGAGACCCTAGATATACACATACAGCCTTCAGTGAGCTAAGAGCATTTTGGTCTTCAACACAAAATGTGGAAGTCTGTGGCTGATCTGGGCAAGAGAATGTTTCTTTCCAGTATTCTTGGTTTGGCTTCTTGAGAACTCATTTCATCATTTATTGAACCGATCCATATATCCTCATAATGAATAGTTAATGCTGAGATATTGAATATCTTAAGGCTCTGAAGCTCTGTTTCAGCTATTACGAGATTTGCCCTTTTCATTTTCAGAGCGCTCTCTTAAAAACACAGACAGAAAAGTTCAAAGGGATTGCAGGGACCGTTTTTATCCCAGGTTTTTTGTTTCCTGTTGACCTGGACACATTTAGTTTGCCTTTGCAGAAGGCCTCTGTGGGGGCACTAGAAGACATCAGATAATACTGAAACTGAACAAGGGACCTCCTATACCTCAAGGATAAAGGACTCACTTGGTTAATAGGCTTTAGGGAAAGGTAAACTTTCCTGCCTACTGAAATGGACATTTTTGATATAACTAAGATAAAAAGAAACAAGTAAGGAGGAGGGGAAGACTAGAGGAAACCTTAGAAAACCTCACAGCTTTAGGATTTCTTGCTTTTAGAAGGGTGCAATGTTGAAAAAGATGTTGGTATTGTTATTTATTTCCCTAACTACCAGGGAATTAATTATTAATTTATTTTTTTTATTTTATAGATGAAAGAAGTCTTGGTCACTTCCCAAAATGTCTGAGTGTTCCCATACCCAACATTAGCAAAATAAGGAAAACAAAAGTTGGCTTCATGATTTTACTTTATTTCTACAAGTCTGTTATATAAGTGAAAAAAAAAAAAATCCGGGCTCTGTTAATAACTTTCAGAATTACGGAACCACAGAGTATTCTGAGTTGGAAGGGACACACAAGGATTGTCAAAGCCCAACTCTGGCCCTGCACAGGACAGCCCCAAGAGTCACACCATGGGATGTCACATTTAAAGCAACTCATATTGTGATCTGGAGAGGAATTTGTATTATTTGCAGTGCCATGTATTATTCTATGCAAGGTGAATCCTGGGTTACCTTTTCATGACGTTTCACCGCTGCCATGGTTTGAGTAGGATATCTGAAAATGAGAAAACTTTATTAAGCTTGGAAATTTCATTTGGTAACCAGTAAGAGTTCCCAAAAGCTGAATCTGATTTTAATCTTCATCTGAATTTAGTGAGAACAGAGTTGTATGCTAAGCTTTGGTTTCCAAGTGTTTTTGGTGTGGCTAGAAATAGTGTAGCTTATTTTGTATGTATTTCAGCCCTACTTATTTCAGCTGGTTCTAGCAATAAGCAGCAATGGAGCAAACAGCTATGGTGAAAAAAATTTAAAAGTAACCAGTTTCATTTTGCTATCTCCTTGCTTTGCATTTTGGATTAGTGGATCAAGGTCCCTTGGAGGGTAGCCATTGTCATCAGTTGCAATATTAAATATTTGAGAATGACTTAAAAGCCGGTTTCAAACCATTCCGGGTAACCTGACTGTCCTTATCTGTGAGTCACACCGAGGAGCTTTGGGATGCATCATGAAAGACTGAAATGGAAAGAGACAGAGATTTTCATGATGAAACCTCAAAATAGTCTTCTTTAGGGCTCCAGTAGTTCTGCTTCTTCTCCTGCCCCAGGTCGTCTGGTCCTACTCCCGTCTTTGGTGCTTCTATGACAGATCGAGAAGAAGACTGTAAAGCTGCTTTGCATCTGAGCCTGTGGAAACTTCTGACTTTGAGGATGATGCCAAGCAGCACTGCTGGCTCCTGATGGCCAGCACCAGGGCTGCTGCAAAGGAGTGGGTTGTGCTTTGTGACTCTGGGTGACACTTCCAAAGCAGATCATGTGGAGCCTCTGTGCAGGTGCACCGTGAATTATTCAAGTGCTGTTATTAGAGTGGTGGCAAGCTAAGTATGGGTTAGAAACAGTACTTGGGTTCATCAGACAGGCATCCCATTTAGATTTAGATCAATCAGAGGCCCTAAACACAGCGTTAAGGAACATTGTCAAACCGCTCAAAAATTAGGGAGGAGAAGGTGCAACTTGGATTAAGCTTCCTATTGCATTAACTTGAAGTGTTGCCTAAAACTCTGCATCTGGAGCACTGGAAAAATAACATTTCTCTAATACAAAGTTCTGTACTAGGTCATACAACCGCAGACGCATGATCTAGTTCAGGGTTGGGTTTTTTGCCCTTTTTTTTTTTTTCTTCTTTACTCATTTTATTTTGCAACAAACACCCATTGGCAAAGAAGAAAGACCTTTGTCGCCTTGTTTTCTTTAAGCCTTCTGGTTTTAACCTTGGAGTCAGATTCTTTCTCATAGTTTTGTGTAAATAGTAGTCAATGTTTACTTAACGGTATCTTCTGTTTTTCATTCCTTTTGTGATAAGACCATTTTGATGAGCACCTTTCTTCTCCAGTGACATGGAGAAGGAAGTGACATGCTCTCCAATCCCTTGTGGAATTAGAATGTGTATAAGAATAATATAATGTCAATAAATCGACGTCATATCCTCTTTTCTGCTGAACCTGGCAGGTGTTAGAGCATCTTTATTGTGTCTCCACGGACACAGGCCTTGTCTTAGGAAAGGCCTTCTCTTGGGCAGATTTTGAGTAGCACCATTTATTTCTCTGTTAGGGGAAGTTTCACATGAATGAAGCACTTTTTAAAGACAGACCCCCAGGCAGCAGCTCCTTTTGGTCACTCACCAGCATCACACTTTCCTTGGCGCTGTGGGTGACACAAGGTGTGATATCCCAGGTGAATATGTGATGATAAGGGACAGCAAGAGGGTGCTTTGCACTTTGTATTTGTTTGGAAGGTCCATGGCTGGGGCTGATACACTGCCTGCTGGAGAGCTCATTGTGACTCAGAGGCCAGGGAAGTGAATCTCATTACAGACCTAACCTGCAGATGAATACAAATCTTATCTTTCATTATAAATGACATCTGTAAGATGCAGCTTGGCTTCCTAAGAGAAGGAACACTCCAGTTCAATACTAATTCAGCAGCTCCATCCTGTCCTGTGACACAGTGATCAATTGCTTGTTCTTCTTCTGCTGTGGATGTAACACATCTTCCTCCAGCAGGGAAGCACTTTAGTCTAATGTGTGGATTTAATTTTCCCATCATTCTTCCTGCTCTGTAGAATATGTGTCTGAGCTATGGGAAAGAAATGTAAATTTGTCCAGGAGGCTGTGGCTGGGAGGAGTGATTGAAAAGCAGAGAGCTGTGAAGAGCTCGTAGCAGTAATTGCTTCATGTCCTGCTCAAGCTATTCTTTATCTTCTGTCACACATAGGAATTGTTTCCATGCTGTGAAGTCAGGGGCTGCGTACAACATGTAAACCCCTTTTTCTCCTGAGCTGGAATCTACCTGTGGTGGTGCTGGAAGATTTTATGCACTGCCTGGAATTAGTGGGGGTTAGATCAACCTGTGACTGCCTGTTTTCCTGCAGGATAGGTGGTTTCTCCCTAACGTAGGTTTGGAAGATTATGGGTCACATTCGCTTGTCACTTTTTCTGCAGAAAATTTTGATTGTTTTTTAGAGAATGCCAAGCAAGATTTTCTTTTCCATGTAAATAAAAAACTCCGTGATCTTGCTAGATATGACCATTTAAAGGATTAAAGAGGAAAAATATAGGTCAGTTAAAAAGCATAGAAAAGCACAGTTCTACAGGTGCATTTATAAAGCCCAGAGAGACCTGCTTCTAAACTTGTTTCAGTATTACTCACTAGACTTTGCACAGGCTTGCAGAGGGCAGCTTGACTTTCTGAAAACCTGTCAAAATTGCCTTACATAGGGGAGTGGTGCCCTTTAAGAGGAAAAAAAGTGTCCTCAGACTTAGACTCGAAGCGTGCAGGTGGGGTTTCCTTTGTGGCCACATATCTCGTTTTCGTGATCTAAAAATAACAAGTGACAGCAGATATTTTGTTGTAGTTGCCAGCTTATTCTCAAGTCCAGGTAATTTGCTTCTGCTTCAGAACTGATGGGACACCTTGAACTGGATCACCTGGCAGCTGTCTTGCAAACACATTCTCCCTGAGGGCTGCAAAGCTAGGCAGAAACTGAAAACAAGGGTTAATTAGGAAAGAAAGGATAATTATCTGGTTTTCCTTTTTTT
>VYXC01003310.1:1336936-1369566 GCA_013397175.1 Platysteira castanea
TTTTTATGTTTCAACCTTCACTGACCTATAGCTGCCGTTAGTTCATTTCCCATTCTGCACTGGTATCTCTGTGCATTTCAAGTGGCTTTGCCCACTCCTTCTCTGCTTAAATAAAACCCTGGGGATTCTTCAGCCTTTAATGAAAATTACAAAAGCCTTTGCATATTGTGCAATTACCTCCCCCTTTGTTTTCCTACAAAATGGATTCAGCAGCTCCCCGTGGGACACCAGAATTAGCATGTCAATATCACAACATCTCTCTGCGGAGTCCTGTTGGGTTTGTAGCATTCTGATTCAAGGTTATAGGTTTTAAGGTGCAAACCACTTTGAAATGAGCTGTTTGCACCGGCACCTTCAGGGGATGTGAACAGCGAGTAGGTTGTTCATTCCTGTCCTGGCTGCAGGGTCTGTCACAGGCATTAAAACAATTGTGGTTTACGATGAGAGGTTTTAGAAAAGTTTGCCTCTCCAACACCCTGCCCACTGCTGCTGCTTCCCAGAGTCCTTTCACATAAGACTCCCTCTACTGCACCAGTAGCTTTACATGGAAACAAATTTTATTTCTCTTCCAGCTTGGCTTTAAGCAGTGGAACCCTAGCAGTGACATTCTTATTTTCAACTAATTCCCAGTATATGCATCTTCACTATGCTTTTCCAGACATATATACCATGTGTAGATAGTGAAACTCTTCTAAGAAAAGAGAAAGTACATGTATATATATATACACACATATATATATATACACATATATATCGCTTCAAAAATACATGCCATTCTGAAAAATTTCCTAGGGCAACGATATGACATTGATATAATGGTGTTTTGAAGGTTAAATGTTCTAATTAAAGTTTGTCTCCTGTTCTGAATCATCTGCCTTGCACTAGAAGTCAGAAATGTGTCTGCATTTTTCAGCTAGCATACCAGAAAAAAACCCCCAAAAATACTATTTTTGAAAGCTCCGATCATGTTTATGCAATCTGCCAAAGTAGATTGTGCTCTTCTGATTAGAGGTAGGTGAAACCAAACAACCAGTACCACAGAGAACAGCAACGCCCAGAATCTGGTGAAAGCACAGTTTGCACAAAGCAGTGCTTCATCTCTCAGATCTCCATCACTAAGCCACAGCTCTGCAGGGAGATCAGGACAAGCTTGGGAATTGCCACATCCACAGCATTGCTGCAGAATTAAACCACAGACTAAGTGAAAACACCTTGCCTTCCATTTATCTTTGAAATCATTAAATTAAATATCATTACACGACTTTCTCTCAGCAGGGTTGTACTCCACCCTGTTTTTAGCAGGAGTGTGCTCCACCCCTCCTCAGCTCATATAGAAACATTAGCTCTGTCTCTGACCTGAAACTTGTATGTAGCAATTTTTTTTTTTTCCTTTCTTAGTGCACTCAGTTGATTTTGGAAAACATTTTACCTGTCCCTTCAAACCTTAACTTTCAGAAAAGATTAGCAGTAACTGATGACATTGCAGTGTTTGTTGCTGATGAACCAAGTAAATGAAATTTGGGTAATGTGTTCTTCTGGACAGCATAAAGCTCTCTTTTTTTGCATGAGAGAATAAAAGCAGGTTGAAAGTGCTTGTAGCTGGATCAGGCTGCATATTTGGCTTGTTCACCTCTCTTCCTTCTGCCTCAGTTTCCTCGCTGTAAACTGGGAGTAACAATGCTGACCTTCTCATTACAGTGCCTTAAAGAAAAGAATTACAGAGCTACTGAGCTCACCAAGGCCTGTACAAGTGTGGGTACCTACGTCAGAAGTCTGCTCTAGCAACAGTAAAAAGTTGATTTTTTCGTACTCCAAACAGTTTTCTAGGCCTAGATCTGCATGTCCTCAGAAGATCATTGTACCTTGTTCACTTCAGTTGCTGTTGATCTGCTTGTCCATTCTTCTTCCTCCCTTCCCTGCTAAGAACTTGTGAAGGTGAAAGTTCACTTATTCCTAAACATGTTTTCTCCTCTGCTTTGATATTAACAGCTTCAGAAGATCCTCAGCCTCAGCAACGTCCCACTGGATGCTGCTGGACTTGCTGCAGTGAAAGGGCACCGGAACATTCAATGCAACACATGCAGCAGCTCCTGGGTGTCACCTGGAGACAGAGGGACCCCGACTGTCATGACATGGTGCATGACTGTCACAGACATGGTGCATGAGCAAATTGACAGCCTGGGTGTCCCTGCACCTCAAAGTTTACAGCCTAATCAGGCAAACAAAGACCCATGATGAAAGAACAGCCAGCAGACATCTCCAGCTAGCAGACGACACACAGCAAAATAAAGTGATTTGGCAAGGATGGGGCTGGGCCTTATCTTGCTGTACCTCTTGGGTGAGAGCTGGGTATATACAGACAGAAGGCAATGTACCCTTGTTCTGGATGAACAGACACTTTGGATTTTGAAGTGGTTTTATTCCTTCCCCCACCCCTCCCTTTTGGTGTCTTTGCCTCCTTCATTCTTTTCTCTTTATTTTCGTCTGGCCTGGTCCACACTGTCCCTGGCATTCTCTGTCTGCCTCTCCAGCCAGGTGGCCAGGTGAAGTCTCTCATCAGCCAGCCCTCAGTTCCCTCACAGAAGTGCTTGCAGGCAGCTGGTGCCAATTCCTCTTTTCTCCAATAATAATGGATTCCCTGGGACACGCTCTGCTTTAGCCGTAACTTTGGTCTGGAACAGAATAACTTGACCGTGCTAGGAGCTGGGAACAACAGCTATTTGATCAGGTCTTTCTGCCTTCTCCCCGTGCCTATTTACAATTCCACCTGCTCTCCCTGGCCTCCCAATAATCTGATTATTCCATCAGCTTCCCAGCCCTGTGTCCCAGGGGCTGCACAATTATGGAGAGAGAAACAACCCTGGACTAGGGAGATAGAGTGTAGGGGTTTGGACAGCAGTATTGAGTAATTCATCAACATAGCCTCCCTGTGGAAAACAAGCCTTCAGCAATATGAAAGGTGTGTGACCTTCCCCTCTGAACTCCAGAGCAGTGGTAGGGCCCAGCTCGGAATGCTAATGGCTTCGTGTAGGGCTCCTTGTCCTCCGTCTGTGCTCTGAAGTACAAGAAGAAATCTGCTTCCATGGGAAGCAGGAGTGTCTGTGTAACTCTTTCAGCAGTTCAGAGCTATGGAAGGTTTCCAGCAGAAGGAGTGCTTTTGTGTGCAGAGAGCAGCAGTCGGGTGCAGTCTCGTGGTGCTGTGCAGTGTTGCTGCCCACTCGTGCTGGGGCCAGACGCTCTGTGCTGCTGCAGCGCTGGGGACCACAGCAGTCGCAGCTGTGAACCACATCTCCGAGCCAGCATCTGAATCACAGCTGTCCAGCTTTCCGTTTTAGTCACTAAAGAAGAGAAGAATTTTGTTAAAGCTTTGCTCCTGCAAAGGGTGTGGAGGGAAGAGCTTGCTACTGTGCTTTCTCCAGAAGTGCATTTCTGCGGGATATTGCTGCTCATAAACTCCCACGACTGTTCTCTTACCCCATGCATCTCCTCTCCCATAAATCCCATACTTTTGTGTCAGCCCCCTAGTCCAATGAAACATAGGGTATGTGTGGCAGAGATGTCCTGCAACATCTGACTCCTGTGCTTCAAAGGATACATTGGCTTTCCATTCCATACCACTTGATATTAAAAGTATCTCAGCTGATTAAGTCAACTTAACTAGATTTGTGCTGTCTCATAGATTTGCACCACTTCAGTGACCCAAAACGGCCTTCTTAACTAGAAGAAAGAACTTTTTTTTTTTGTCCTTCAATTTTCAAAGAGAGAGTTGTGTGGGCCTGCAAGTCTTCAAAGCCTATGGTCTGTGGTCCAAGAGCTAAAAACAGTCACAAACTTCACCACCAGATGGATGAAAACTTAAGGCTCATCTTGCTCTTCTTTCTCCTTCAGCAGTATAAAAAAAGAGTCACTTTTAAAAGGGTTTATTGGTTGGAATTTTTCTCTGCCTGTAACTGGGAAGAAGCTAAGAAACCACGGCAAGATCACAGATTTAGACTAGCTACAGGGTTTACAGTCCTGAGAAATGTTCGCAAAACCGAGTGATGTATCACTCAAATATGTAAATAAGTTTCCCATGGGGAGCTCTCAGACTCTGCCTCAGAGGAAGTGTTTTGCTTGAATAAGCACAGAACAGCTTTGTTGTTGCAACTTAGTGGAGCCTGTCCCTTCAGGCTGCTAGTCCCAAAAGCTGTGCAAGTCCTGGCCAGGCTGGCTGAAGAGTGTTCAGCTGCAGGCACTGCCTCTCCAGTCCTGCCAGCGCTCCTCTCCCAGCCCTGGTGCAGGTTGCTGCTGCTGCCCTCTGCTAATAATAGACCACTTGTGTTTTTCTCAGGGAAGGAACATAGTACATGTGGGTTGTGCACAGTGAGGGTAATTCTGAAGTGCATTTTTTGCGGGACTAAATTAAAATGATTCAGCTTTTGGCTTGCTTTGAAATGACTGCAGTTGTGCTGTGACAGTTGTGGATCCTTTTCTTACCAGAAATACAATGCGAGTTGTCCCTTAAAATGATGGCAGTTCCTGCTTCTCTGCAGCAGCCTCCTTCCTGACACAGAACACTAGAATTGTTTTGCCATTATTTTTGACAACTCTTCCACCTATCCCCATGTGTCTAAAACAGGGATTTGGAGATCCTCTGTGCCACCACAAAGAACTAATTTAAAGCATAGAGCATAAAATTTTAGATAAATTATTCTCAGAATAAATTATTTTCAGAATATTTTAGAAGAAGATATAGTTCAAGAGATCCAGAGAAAATAGTCACGAAATGGAATCAAAAGGAGGAGGAGGTGTAGGCATAAGAAGAGCAGAAAAGACAGAACCAGGAGAGAGGGAACAGAAGCTGGATGAAATCAGGATATAAAAGCTTATAAATCTCTTTATTTTAAGGTACAAAAGATACCAAGTCCTAAAATATGATCTTTTCCTGGCAATGACCGCACTGTTAAGAAGTTTGCCTTTTGGAATAAAAAGGGTGGGTGTGCCCAAGGGCATCATTCCAGCCTTGTGCTTGAGACCTCTTTTCTTCTGTGCCCATTTCAAGTGCTACTGCAAGCCACACATGGGCACACAGACAAAAAACACTGAAGGAAATAGAAGTAGGCTTTACTTGAGACAACAAAAACAGAGCACGTTTTGCATGCAGATGGCCTTCTCTGGAATCTGACTGGCTTTCAACACGTCAGCATGGCCCTGTCTCTGAGTTACCGTGGCAAGAGCTGAGAATGGATGGCTGGCTGTTGTACTGCAGTTTTTGAAAGCAGTTTTCAGAGATTAGAACTATTTTGGAAAGCCAGGTTTTAGAGTCTACTTTCAGAAGGTGCTTGAGATTAGCAAGTGACTTTCGCTACTCTGGTATCTCCTTCAAAGATGACAGAGGTTAAAGGAAAATCAGTCATAAAGGAGAACTGAATTTGATTTCTTGTCACACTGTGCTTATCTAGGGAAGTGTTTTTCAGAGGTTTGTCAGACCCAGCTTCATAGCATGCATTCCAACAGTGAGAAAGGGCTGTGATCAAGGGAATAAGCATACTCCTGGGTACAATACATCTACACTGGTTTGGCACATGGCCTCTTGCATCGGTTGGAAAGAAGTGGGATCAGCAGGCAATAAAACAGGCAAATTGATTTTGCTTGTGTTTTTAATAATTATTTACTTTTTTACTTTTAATTTTCATTCAAATTTTTTGTTCCTCTTGTTGGCTTTCTAGTGTCCCAGGTTTACTTCCTGGTCTCAGACACTAGGCTCCCTCCCCCAGTGGGAAAACATTCTGCCAGCATGGTAAATGCTGTGTGGCTGCTTTCATAGAAGAATTAAAGTGACTGCTACTAGTCTTAACTAGTATTCCTGAATCGGTTTTATAAGGTAATGTCTGGAGAAATGAGCAGAATCCTATTTGCATGACAAACTGCCATAGCTTCACTGGCACCCAAAAGAGCAGTCACTTCACTTAGCACTGGCTGGGGTCTCTCATTTCATTTAAGAATGCCTTTCCTTCTGACATTCGTGTCTGCTTTCTACTAAACAGAACTATTCCTTCTGTCTGACTTGGGTCATGTCCACTGAATCCAGCGATAGATGAGGGACCAAAACTCTAAAAGATGTGTCCCTTAAACACTGCTAAGAAGCAAAAAGTTAATGTGTCCATCAGCAGTTATTCCCTTTCCCTTGTTCTATTCAGTAGTGGTACAGGAACTTCCCCAGACCTCACTTTTTGCACAAGTTAATTGTGTTGTAACTTGTTATAGTAGAAAACTGTGGAACAATATTTTCAGAAAAGCAAGATCCATAAGGAGAGACAACATCTTTTACTAGCCTTGCTGATATATTTGGAAAAATCAGATATGCTGTCAGGTTCTGAGACTCTGCAGGTGGCTCTGTGCTTTGAAAATATTTTATATCTGCTCTGACGAATGATGTTAGCTCTTCTCCAAGCTTCACTTTCTCTGGCCACCAAAGCTACAACAATGCTGCTATCAAAAACCACACAGAGGATCATTCTTTCATCCCAGTCCTCCACAGGCCATTAAAAAATGTTATTATTGTATGTCCCTTAAGATGCTGGGAGTGAATAATAAATGTTTTTTATATCAATGGGCAACATTTTCTCTCCAGCTCTTGTCTGGTGTTGGCCTTTGATCATTCCTGCTTCACATCAGTTATGATTATCTCAGTGCTGAAGCCAGGCTGAATCCTCCTACTCACTTCTGGATATTCCCCTGCTCCCCCCACAACCTACCATCAGACCAACAGCTTCTACTCTGTTTAGAAACACATTTCATAACTGTCAGCTTCTGGTATCAGCTTTTATAGACAGGCAAAATAGCTTTCCTTCCCCCCGCATCCATATGCTGAACTACCAGATTACAAAGATGCCCTTTTTTAAAGTTCTAATTTGTGAAGTCTCATTAAATTGAGAATTAACTGCAAAGTGAGATTTAAAACAGTTGCCTCTCTTAAGTAGTGCTACATGGCTATGAAAACTCGTTGACTACCCTAGGCAGTGCCTGGTTGTGAATCTTAGACCTAAAATTTACTTTTTAGTTACACCTAGTTCAATTCCCAAATGGACTTTCAGGGGAATCTTTCGGCCTAACTTCTGCACCTTGGATCATACTGAAGGGAAACAGAAATCAGGAGAGGAAACAGAGGCTGGAGAAAGGCAGCATTCTGGCCAAGGTCAAAGGGAAGGTGGGAGCCAAGGCAGAGCTGCACCATCTCAGCTCCAGGATGTGCACCAGGTGCTGTTCCTGAGCTCCCTCCCTCCCTCATATTTTCTAGCAGCAATTTGTCATGGCTTCACAAGCAGGCTGCCTGGCTCCTGTGGGCTGAGGATATTTGAAAAGCAGAAAACCAGTTCATGTGTTTTTCTCACTATAAACTAGACGAATAAAATTTGTGCTTGGGTTTGTGTTTATTCATGACGATTTTTCCAGGATGATGTAATATATTAAATGCAAATGTTTATATTACTGCACTTCCCTAGTTCCACTTGGGCCAGGAAGGTGAAGCATGTTTAACCAATCTGTTAGCTGCCCATGGCTATTTTCCTAAGGGTTGCTGCAGTGGATTGTAATGCTCATTTAAATTCCAGCACCTTCCCATCTAAGACAGGCTGGCATCCCGGCTTCGCTGGCCTCCTGTTCACACAAAAATCAAGGAGTGTGTATAGGCCTGGCTATATTTGCACTTAACCTGGATACAGACGTGCTGCTGGAAGAGAGGTGTGACACAATTTAAAATGGTTTTGGGCCAGTTCAGTGCCAGGCTATACCAGCAAGAATACACATAAAGCTTTTAGGTCTTTTCATCAGTATGGTTATAGAGATTCCAGACCAAAAAAAGGGCACCAAAAAAATCCCATGCAAGCACCAAGCTACCAAAGCCAATATTTGTATTGTGGGTCAAACTTGATTGTCTTTCAAATGTGTTGATTAGCAAATGATGAGCTAGCACATCTGCTAAATGTTTCATTTTTATTCAGAGAGCAAGCACTCAAAAGTCTCGGTGTTGGATATGGTCACATTTCTTGTGCTTCATTAGCCTTGGGCATGGATCTCCTGAGTTTTACTGTCTGTCACAGTAACAGCAGTGCAAGATGCCATATTCTTAGAAAAACAAACAGACTCTTTATTTCTTGGGGTTTCTTCAGTTTAAACATTCAAGTTTGTGCAGTTTTCTTCTGCATTCATATGTTCTGAAGAAAGAGCAGGTAACATCTGTGAATGACATAGTCTTTTGATGACCTTGTCTTCATCCCAAGTTGTGGATCTTTTTGGCCGATTGGCCCCCATATTGTCACATTTGAATTTGATACATCAGCTTAGGGCAGAGACATGGCCCGCATGAAGGCTGTCTCCAGGTAGAGTGATCTGTTTTCAGGCTGTAAGATTTCAAAACTTAAAATGGTTTTATCTCTGAGTGCTCCTTGGATGCCATTTTGTGGTAGCTTTATAAAAGTATGACTCAGAGCCTGTAATTAATCCCTAAAGCATTTCATTCTTTGACAAGTTTTGCAACACATGGGACTTCACACTAATGGTGAAATCATTTCCAAAATGTCTGTATGAGTTCAGCTATAACATTTCTGCTGGGAATATAGCAACATGTTTATTTCTGTGCTCAGAAGAAGAAATATCCAATAAAGATGGATGTATCCAACCTTAAAGCATGGAACAAATTGTGAGATTCAAAAATACCTGTGCATATATATAAAGTTTATAACAGAATTCTGTTGTTAAATTTCCTCATGACTTGTTAAACAGGGAGAAAAGCTGGGAGAACTTAATGATGACTTAATGGGAGAAGGCTATCGAATTTTTGGGACATTGTTCACAGAATTATCTACTCTGTTTGAAGGTAACTATCCATATTACTTTCCAAGACTGATTCACGGAGTGTAATTATTTCAGTGTAGGATTAGAATAAAGATTAATTTAGGTAATTTGCTGTCCAGGGCCAGTTGCAGATGCTTAGAAATGAGCACCAGCTTGTGATTTCATAATACAGCTTAAGCCAAGATAAAAGCTTGCTGCTGCCAAAAGGGAAAGGTCCTGCCCTTCTTTTCAGCTTCTGCAGCCCCAGCTCCTGGCTTCATAAACCCCAGATTGCCTGTGGATTGCTGGTGCTCCTCCAGACATGCAGTAAGCCAATTTACTGAAATGGCAGAAAGGTCACTTAAATAATAACAAAAAGGAGTGCTTTTGTCTTTGGTGAGTTGAGCTGGCTTGCCTCATGATCCGTCAGGTCTCAGTGCCAGACGGAGGGGTCACGCACTTGGGATCAGTGGATGTGGGAGGAAAGAGCGGGGAAGGCTGGATAGGAATGAAGGAAAGAACTAAGAAGGGGGGAGTAAGGGGGAGTAAGGCTTCCAAGCTATGTCAGCAACGAGACGTTTATTTGGCTAAACCATCTATTTTTGCCTGTTTGACACCTACTGGAAAATCCAGCTGGTCTTCCCAGAGCAGCATGTACAGTGGGTGGAAGAGCTCTGTCCTGAATGAAAATGTCTCATTTATAATTTATGAAAAAGTCTGTATGGGGGCTGTGGGGGGTTGTTTTAGTTTTTGCACATGTGCATTACTTTACAGTCATTGTTGTTGAGTTTTATCGTCCATTTTATTTCTTGGCCAGTTGACATCATTCAGTCCTTCTGCAGCTGTTCACAGTAGCCAGAGCTGAAGGCCACACATGATCTCAGTATCAGGAAATCAATGTATCACCTGAAAACTCCATTGTGCCACTTTTAACCTGTTTCACATCATTTACTGATATGTTAAAGAAAAAAGATCCCAGCACTGAACCTGGGAGGATCGTGATAAGTGCCTTTCCACTGGGAAAACTGTGTTTAGTTCAGTGTTCTCTTTCCTGCTTCTTAAACCATTATCAGTCCTTGAGGGAATCTTTCTTTCCAAACCCAGAGGGCTGAAGAGCTTTCAATAAGGAGCACTGTTGCCACCATTTTTGGAAGATGACAAACTTACCACTTGAGCTTGGATTGTGTCCATGTGATGGATGACATGGACGTCTACCCTGGACAAAATGAGTGGGGATACATGGATCATATATATCATATTTACTATTTGTTCTCTTCTTCGGTGAGGAATTTTTTCTGTGATTTCCACCTGTGGCAGGGAGCTCTTGTTTAAGGTTGGTGCCATACTGCCACCTTTCATTCCTGTAGCACTTTGTCGGTGCTAAACTATAGATCACAAGTCATGGCAGCTCCGCAGCTGAAGTGCTTTAAGCTCTTGAATAAATATCATCTGATCTGAGTAGTTTTTCACTAGTTCAGTTACTCAATTTGCTCCAAGTCATCCACTACTGATTTATTAAGTTGAGGCAGTTCTTCCTGGTGAAGAATGTCTCCATTGTAGGAAATTCATGGACACTTTTAGGGCCATTAGAGGCTTCTGAAAATCTCTGAGGTTCTTTTGTAGCTTAGCAATATGTCCAGCCACAAACATTAAATGCATAGTCATTATGGTAAGCAAAAAAAAAAAAACCACCAAATCCCTGTGAATTTTTTTATTGTGCCTGTGTGTGTGAAGGAAGAACTTGGAAGTAGTGGAGGTCAACAGGGGCATGTGCTAGGGATGCCCAGAGACCTGGGTGGTACAACTGCAGCCTGACACCTGCAAGCAGCTGAGCAGCAGGAGCCAGCCTGACCTGCAGCCTGACTTTGCCAAGCCAGGAGGGATCTCCCATCTGGAGAGGGAAGTCAAGAAGACAGTGCTGGTGGGGCAGTACAAGGACAGGAAAGAACAAGCTGGTCCTTAAAGAGAAGCCATTCTGCAGACCTGCTCTGGGCTGTGATTTGCTCTGTCCCACCCCTGACAGGCATGAGTCAGGTCACTGTGTCTTTTTCCTTTTTTTTTCATGTATTCTCTAACAAGAAGTTGAGGCTTCATTTTGCCCTCTAATGTTCTGAGTCTTGATATGCACTTTGGTTGTGTTTTCAACTGTTGTTTTTCATAGAATCATCACAGAATCACAGAATGGTGTAGGTTGGAAGGCATCTTAAAGATCATCTAGTTCCAATCCCTCACCATGTTTTTTGGTTTTTTTTCCTGAAACGCACAATCTAACACAATATAGACAGAATTTTCATGTAATGAACTGGTTCTTTATTAAGATTTCACTTCATGGAATGATAATGTGACAAATCATGACATGCACATTAGACTACCTACTTAGTAATTTATTGGGTTTTTAAAGTTCATCTGAAATTTGGACCCTAAATGCTTATTTAGGTATACAACAAGGCTACATGACATGAAAAGTGATGCACATATACCAGCTTCTGTTGCCTTTCAGCCTTATTGCTGTAACTGAAATTTTTTTTCGTGTACTTTAACAGAGAGATGCTCTTTTGTTTTACCCATTTCTGAAAGCAGAATGGGAACTATTTCATTACACCCTCTAGACTAGGTCAGGTGCTGTGAGTTGTCAGCTGTCCAGATACTCAGCATGCCAAGGAAGGTAGGACACATTCCCTGGACAGACAATTTCAGGGCAAGGAGACTTGTACCCCTTGGCTTTGAGCTGCTGCTCCTGAGGCTGGCAGGAACCTTTCTTCTTCTTCTTAGATTGATGGTGGGTACCCAGAGTCACAGGCAGCCTCTCAGCATCAGTTATTTTGTTCTGATAAACCTAAACAGGAATGTCACTTTGATTTGTTAGTTAATCATCAGCATTTCACTTTTTTCCCTTGGAACTTTTTTGAGCCTCGGTTCCTACTCACTTACAGAAACTGCTTACTCACTTGTTTCTCTCTTAGATTTCTTCCAGTCAGGAACATAATGAATATCAGCCAACGTCACTGTGACAGTATTGCAGATACCTCCAAATATTGCCAGACTGCCACGCCATATATTAAGGTTTCGTTGTGGAAACCAGGATTTGATTAGAATAGCACTCTAACAGTGGGAATGATTGGTCATTGGAATGATTTATCTGTTGATTGGAGTGGATACCCTGTAAACCAGAAATATTAAAATCGAGGGCACAGAGATTTTTGTAAGGATGTACATGCTTCAGCCTCAATAAAAACTGTTACAGGAGAGAGTGATGTTAGGAATCGGATTATATTATGATAGTTTTCTCTTTTTTTTTCTCTCTCTTAAAACTATATAAATTCTATCTCTTGGACTAGAAGTGTTTTCTTTCTGAATTATTTACCAGTTTACATTTTTGTCATCTTTCTTCACATCTTCACTACAATAGTAATAGAATAAGTAAACAAAACTTTTGGGCTTTTATTTCTGGAGGGCAGAAAAAATCCATGCTTCAAGTCACAGTCAGCATCCCCTCTTTTTTCACCTCCTTTTGGTCACCACTGAGGAGAGATATATTTCCCTGCCACTCCCTAGGTATGTGCTGAGCTCAGAAATTCCATATCTCATAGCTGTCTCTAGAGAGAATTGTCAAATGCCAAATTCCACCATAGAAAGGACTGTATTTTTACTGTGTTGGATATTTTTAATATCTAGCAGGATTGGTAGAAAGGGTAACAAAGCAAACAAAATTAGTATGAACCTCAAGGTGCAAATAACTCATCCAGCAGACTGAGCACCTTTGCTGTTAGAGTTTTGTTCCTCTTCGAGTCTGTTTCAGTTGAAGCCAAAGGTGCTCAAATTCAAACATTCAGACAATTTTACAAATGAATCTATGGCTCATTCCATGATGCACTGAAGGAAATGTTTGTTCCAGCTCAATTCCTAGGGAAAGGAACACGCTGCCTCATGCTGACTGCTCTCACAACTGGCTGTCACCCTTATCTCTGATTTCTTCCAACCCACTCAACTCTTGCTGTTCCATGGAAAGCTTTGCTTTCACACTTTGCTTTCATTTCATAAAAGTGATCCTTTTAAGTGTTTACTTAAATGAACAAGATGCTGCTTTTGTACTTGTTCTGTGTTTCTCGTACCATTAAATAAGTCCTTTTCTGTTAATTATATGATTCCAGTGATCAGCTCTTTGCCTTCCAGAGTAAAGCAGCTCCTGGAAGGCAGCACACAGCATGGCAAACACCACCTTGGTGTATTAGCTTGATCCTAGCTCAAGCAAAGTTCTTATCTTTTGTAAAGAATTGTGGTTTTCACTGGTTGCCATCACTTGATTGCTCTAATTAAGATTATATCCCTAAAACTTTACTGTTTCAACCAAGTTTTCCTGCCCAGAATGCAAGATTTAATCACGATGTTCAACATAAAACAACATGTTGACTCCCTTACCCTTTTAGTTCGGGAAACTAATCATAGGATGTGTCAGCCTAAAGTTCCAGTGGCAATGAATGTTTTTTCACATGAATAAAAAATGAGGAAGCGTGTGCATGCACGTTTTCAAGCAGGTGGTTTCCAACAGCCTCGGTCTCTTACCAGCTGTTTTCTCCGTTCCCTTCTCATGGCTTCTGCAGCAAACGTTATTCGGAAGATTGGGATTTTGATGAGGGAAAATGGAAAGTCCCCAAACCATTCTTTTCCTGCAGCCTGCATGGCTGGCTGGGAAGCACAAGATGTGCCTACTCGACAGCTTAGTGGAAAGGGGTAGAGCCAGCCAATTTATTTTCCTCTGACAGCTGAAAACCTCTAGATTCTCTCCCTTTCGTGCCTTTCTTGTCTCTACTTCTGATTGCAGGGGTCACTGCAAACTGGTTCCACCTGGTTGCAAACAGCTGTGCTGTTAATTACTTTATCGGCCGTCAAAGACCCCAGCAGGTAACATTTTTGCTTGATTTCCCATCTCTTCTTTATGTTACTCCTTATCTCTGCAGTGGGAATCAACGACTTTCCCAATTCGAGTGGTGGATGCTTAAATAATAATGTATTTAATTGCAGAGGAATGTTTGAAGGGAAACAAAGTGCACTGTTCTCAGACATGCTTAAGTACTTCTTTTTGAATTACAGCCTGCAGGAAGGCATTGCTTCATCCACTGCCTCTACAAAGCACCGTAGTCACAAGGTGGGATCGCTGTCCCCTGGAATTGTCTGGTTTGTGTTGATTATTTTCTTCCATCTCCTTTTATAAAGCCAGATTTTATTGGGTTATACAGTTATAAAGTCAAATATTATAGGCTTGTTATAGGGAGAAGTTAATGAATTTTAGAAGGTATATGATATAAAAGCAGATATATACCAAGATTATTGCTTTGAGGCATTCATTCATTTGAACGATTCTCATAAAGTGCTGCAATGTCAGAGACTGCACTAAACACACCTTCATTGTGTGGGTAATCCAAACACCACCTTGATTTTCTCCCCAGCTCTACTACTCAGGTAAAAAAATCTTGTACGAATGAACAAATACATCCTCTTCAGTAAATCAAGGGATGGCTACCCTTGGCCTTCTGGTGGAAGATATCCAGAAACCAGTTAGGAAACAATAAGGACTTAATTCTCCAGTATTGTTCCTACAAATCCCCTACATTTATCAGTAAATCACTGAAATTATTAACTTAGAGTGGCAGCCTACTTCTTCTGGTACTTTTAAAGGCAAATATCTTTCCAAACAAGAAAATAAAGGACCGCTGAGGAACCTATCAGAACCTCCTGGTATCTCCATGCCCTACTGAAATAGAGTTAACGTTTTCCAGAAGTGATAAAAGGGAAATGAAATAGTGTTTGCTGACAATGAGTTGGATTTCTTAACAAGACTGTTTCAGTTTAACTTTGACTGCACTGAGAAAGATGGTGATAAATCTTCTGGCAAAATGCGTTGGTAACAAATGTTGCTAAAAGTACAGCAGAACGCAGGAAAAATTTGTCTGGTTGTTGTGGTGTGCCTCTTACCAATAGCTTTTAATAATACATTAGAGCTAGATAAACATCTGTCATTTTTGGGGCAGGCCAGTAGATCTTGCCTTGGGGCAGATGAATAAACTGGTTATTAGATTGAGGTTCCTCACAGCCCTAATTTTCTGTGATTGCTCACCATCCCAAGGAAAAGGCTTCTGCTCTTGTCACCCAGGCTATGAATGATCCTTCTGCTCTTGTCACCCAGGCTATGAATGATCAAGGTACTTGGTGCTGTCCTAGATGTCTGGAGCCTTGTTATGTGCCCACATAACGAGTGAGGCTGTGGGGAGGTGAATATTCCTTCTGCCTTGCTGGTTGCTCTGGCTGACACTGGTTTGCCCTGACAAAACCACTGCAATCCTGCCCGCAGCAGTGGTCTGAGCCTGGGCTGTGGTGTGGAGTGTTTTCACCAGGCAAGGGAGCTGGGAAAGCAGGAATTCTGTGGGACACCTGTAGAAGCAATTTCACAATGTTTGTTTTGTGGAAGAAAGCCACGAACTCAGGAGAATACATCTGCAGGTGTTGCATCCTGCCGCAATGCTTATTTATGCATGGAATTAGCTGGCAACATAGAATTGTTCAGAAATTTAAGTTCTGTTTTGAATTCACTTTGAGGGACTTGCCAGAAAGTCCAAGAAAATCTGTTCCTTTCCTGTTTAAAAAACTCCATAATCTGTGGAATATAAAACCACTGGAAAGGAAAAAAAGTCCTTTAAACAGTTAAAATGTTAAGCAAGTTACGTTTTCATAGGATGTTATTTTTTCTTCTATTTTATAATTACTCATTTTTTTATTCCCTATACATGCTGGATAGGCCTACTTAAAGCTTCTTAAGCATGTGAAATGTTTTACGTACATAATTTCTGGGATGAAAAATGGATAGATGCTGTTAGCAGCCAATAAAGAACATCTCACTTAAGGTTCATTTATATTGTTTGTGTCATCCCAGTAAATTGCTAGGCACTTGCTTCAAAGCTTGTACTGGAAGTCAAACTAGGTATAAGTGTAGCAGTAATGGAAAAATATGTTTTACTGTTACCTAAAACTTTGCGTGACAAGGAATCTACAGCTGGATGGGCTCAAACTAGAAAGTTCTTAATGAGATTCTTTTAAATGGAACATTTGTGAAAGAAGTGGAATCAAATGAAAATTCATCTTTAAAGTGGTGGGTTTATTTAGTCTTTAAAATAAAATTGTAGGGTCCAAGATGATTTACCACATAAATAAACTAGATTAGCAAATATTATATTAATTCCTTACATTTACATAGGGTTACTCATCTGGGAAAACAGCATCCTGTGCTGATTTACATCCTACTCTTTTTGCATATGTACCAAACTCTTAAAATAAATACCAGATCCAGTGCTTTTTACCACTACAGAAAAGGATTAGAAAGGCAAAGAACTACCAGGAAAAAAATCATAAGTACATGGAGTTATCAATGGAAATGTTTTCTTAGGACTAACTGAGACCACACCAGGTTTTGGAGAGCTGAAAGTTATTTAAAATGACCTCTATCCTGACTGGCTCCCAGGTAACTAAAACTTGTCTATTTCTACACTTTTTTTCACAGCTGGGCAGGCTTTGTCTTAGTGGTGTAAATCGTGAATGTGAGGAGTTTGTGTAAGTATCTCCTAGGAGCAAATTCCAGGAGAGAGCACCTAAGGGTTGCTAAAACCGCAGGTACAGCTTCCAGTCCCAGTGGGCCTATTTTCAAGAACAGGAAGACTTCAGAGACAGAACATTCCTCAGCATTGGTTTTGGGTTTGCAGTAGAAGAATGTTATCAGACTGTCAGAGAAAGGAGGGTAAGGTATGCTGGCTGCTATGTATTTCCTGCTGCTGTGAATGGACCAAGCACAACCACAACCTTCTACGCCTTACAGAAACTGCCTTACAGAAACTGTCTCTGAAACCAGACATTTCTAGACTAGAAAAACAAGGAAATGGCTGAGGTGTGAAGTTTTTCTCTGCTCTGCTTCCCTTTCACTTTGCCATTCTAGTAACTGCACGCACTGAAGAGACCATACAACACGCCAAAGAAAGCAGGGCATTATCTTGATAGCAGTGCTGAGATAGCATCTCTAGGGCACCAGTAGAGGAGTGGAATCAACAAAAAATCATGATGGAGTGGATAGGCTTTCTCTCTTTAAACCTCATTTTACTAGGTGCTTTAGCAAACACTGAACTTAAATGTGAACTATCTCCTTGAAACCAATGTGGAATCCCAAAATGGGACCTTTGTCAACAGACCTATGGAAGAAAGCTTTCCAGAGGGTGCAAGTGAGATACCTCATGCAGTGGAACACAGGAGCTGGTAGCTTCTGGCCCTCCGAGGGGAGTAACTTACGCTCCGTGCATGAGTCATGGAGACAGGCAGATACAAATACTCTTGTTAGCTCCCTGAGAGATCAGCATTCCCATCAGGCCACCACCCTGCTACGTCTTGTACGCATTCTTAGCTCAAAGCAGATAAATAGGTCATTTGGGAAAAATGGACTCTGAAGAATTACAAAACGTCAGTCAAGGAAATGCAGTGTTACAGTGTTAATTTTCTGATTATTTTCAAAGATACTGTTCAAAAGTTTGGGTTTAGCTTTAAATATGTTGTGTCCATTTCAAAGTAGAAATTCTAGGGTAATGTAACTGCAATCTTGTGAAGGGTTGCACATCCCTTCACAGACAGCTGAGTGTAGAGAGCCATTCAGGACAAGAACTGCCTGCTCTTTTTCTGTTGTTCTCTGAAAGGAAGTCTTTTTGGCTTCTCAGAGTGAAGCCCAGTGTTCCTGCCAAGGTAGGCAGCAGAGAGAAGGAACGGGTAAAGACTGATGGAGTATTCTGTGAATTTTTCTTGTTGTTTCTGTATTCTGCATGTACCTTTGACCTTGTGAGCTTCCAAAGGTAGAGATTCCTACAGTGCAGTATGAAGTTCTTCCGGTTTTTGTGTTGCCAAGAGAAAGAAATTCCTTTAAGGCCTTATGGTAATATTCATGCAGCTCTCCTGTTCATAGCTGTTGTTTAATGACAGATGGAATCAGACATTTGGACACAGCCAATGGTGAATAGTGACTCATTCTACCTGGTTACCTGAGTTATGTGTCCATGAACAACTGAATTACAATATACACAGGGAGGAGAAACTGACGTAAAGTGGAACAGTACAGTCCTAGGCAGGAGAAAAGACTAAAGAAATTGCTAAAACAAAAGGAATTATTTCTCCAGAGTTTTAGCTCACAGAATCTTTTGTCTGAGTCTGGTTTCCAAACTTCTCAGAGGTTGTTCTGTTATTCTTGCTTGGGTCCCATCACTTGTGCCTAGAGCTGGTCAAACAGGCTTTGACTGTCAGCAGGAGCAGCCAGATGCTCCCACCTCTGCTCTGTTTGCAGGTTACAAGGAGCACAGGGAAATGCTCCAAGCTAAAGCCATGACAACACTAACAGCAGTCAGGCACATACCCTCCAGACGATTTTATGGGAACCAGCACTTCATGAATGTGAGTAGCACTCAATATCTTTCCTTCCTTCACCACTGCTGCTTCTGCTTTAGGACACATGACTACTTTTTCCTGTCCAGTGAAAGGGAACCACATCAGCAGCTCTTCTAAGATGAGAGGTATGGTGGCTAAATTAAAGTAGCCACCATGGTGTCACCAGAGCTGTAGACTTGCTGGGAAGAAGGGTCTATCACAGGTCACTGAAATAGCTATTTCCCATTTAACATTATATACATTGTATTCACTCGCACATGTATGGCTTGTGAGATATTGCAGCAATTCTAAGTCAGGTTAAGAATTCCACAAGGAATACTTGGGAGTTTAACCTCTGGGATTTGTTCTCAGCACTTTACAACTGCTGTAAGTAAAACTGTACAAATCACTAACAAGTTACACATGGAACTTGGGCTAAGATGTTGTCTTGCTCTTTTCAGTTTTCCCTTTTTCTTTTGCTGTTCGTATTTCTAGAATCTCCAGACAGAAGATGAGATCTCTTTCAAGAAAACCAGAATGCTGCCTCTCTTTTCCAATTTCTCTGTTCTTCGGGGGCAATGAACTGACACTGCAATCAGTCAATACCTAACAAAAGTAAGGTACAGTAACATGAAAACAACAGCCTCTCATGCTGTGAAATTTGCTATTAAATCCCTTGGGTATCAGGCAGATTATCTTTGATAGGCTGGCTTCTATTCCCACTCTTCCTGTATATCATATCTGCCCTAGAAATATTGTTCCAAAATTTACTCTTATACAACTGATCATGAGAAATGAGCTTGACTTTTGCAGGCTTAATATTACTGATATTTCCCCCTACTCTTCCTCTATAAACTTTATTTCTTTAAGGGACCTAGTTAACTTTTCACATTCCTCAAAAAATGTGTGGCTATTTCCTGAATGAAATAACCAGGGCATACCTCCCTGGTAATGGCAAAATCAAACTAAATTTAAAAAAGCCTGGACTTCTAGCTACCCTTAAAAAAGGCTTTCTCTGTACCACATTCATATGCTTTCATGGAAGGTAGTAGAGAAGTGGCAGTCAAAACCCACAGCATCCTTAAGAATCCTTGACTGAAGTTAAACTCCAGGAAAAGTTTCTCACTGACTTTCTCTGAACCTACAATCTTCCAGTCTCATCAATGTTCATTTGTCTTTGCTGAACTGTCTGTAAAGAGAGGTGAATTTTCCAGACTTACCTCAGCCTGAGCCATGTAGAAGTTACTGTCTCTTTGAAATATGTTCTGACAGACATGAATTCTAAACAGGCACAGATGATTTTTCATTCACTGAAGACTTGAACCAAAAAGCAAGAGGTGACAAAGCTCAATCCTGCTAATCTTCTTTCCTTACTTTGCTAAACTTAATCAGCAATTGCTGGCACTGACCTTTCTTTCCTTGACATCAAGAAAAGGATGCTTCTACTGAATTAATCACTTCCAGGCTGATGAGGAGGCCTACACTTCTAGTCAAGTGTGGGATGCAGATAAGGACATGCATTCCCATTAATGATCAAACACAGGTGACCCCACTGACACCATTTGTAAGGTGGACAAAACCCAGCAACTGAAATGCTGAAGTAGAAACAAAGTGATTGTTACACTTGTGCAGATCTTTCCCTTCACCTCAGGGAAAGGGGAAAAAAACTTTGCAGATGGATATGGAATGAAATTACATTCTGGACATTATGTGACTTCATTTTGTCAGGCACTTTTTCAAGCCTAAATGGAATGTGTGGTTTTTTTACAAATTTACAGGACTTGGCCCTGTCATGTGTGATGTGATGGATCCAGAAGAGCAGTGTACACTAACATCTCACACACTGGCCACATAAAGCCTTTCTGATATGCAATGAGGAACTGCTAGTGATAGAAAAAAACACTTGTGATACAGTTTGAAGATGTTTTAATGTAAGCTTATAATCGGAGTTAGTCTTACTTTCTGAAAAAGGTATTTAGAATAACATACAAAACCTGGAATTCTTACATCCTCCTTTATTCATAAGAGACTCATTCTGAAGTAAACATGAAGATATCTCATTACTCTTGCCCTGGATGTCTGGCAGCTGCCTAGAAGACCACAAGACCTTGTGATTAGGGAAGTAACAAGGGCAGAAAGAGAGCTGAAGCACCTTTGAAATATATTTGCAGTCAAGAGGGAGAAAAATATCCCTCAAAGATGGAAATAAAGACACGGGGACAATAATTCTTTAAAGTAGTAACCTGGAGAAACAGGTACTTTCATGAATTTGTATGTGAGTTCAGCACAGATGCTCTCTCCATTTTCACCCTCCACAAAAGATGTAAAATCAAGCTGAATCAGGAGATTTAACTATCTAAGTGTCAGTGGGTTTGTTTTTCTCCTTAAAATGTGTCTTCAGCTCTGTAAACAAAATGTTGACATTCTGACTTCATAGTGACAGAATATCTAAATAAAGACTCTTTGCAGGAAAAAAAAGCTGAGAAGATAGCAATCCAAGGCACATTAGTATTAGTATTAGTATTATTCTAGCAATTAGAAAGCACTGCCCATTAAACTCCCACTTTTTTTGGCGGATATTGTTGCCATGATCCAGGAAAAGTCTTCCTTCAAAGTACTCCTTGTAAGCATTCCACCCAGAATCAAGGGAGACAGGGCTACCACTGACTGCAGGAGTGATCCTTGCGGATGCGTTGTGGTTCTGCCAGGTCCAGACATCTTTTCTGAGATCTCATTTAAGCTGTTTAGAGCATAGACATTTCTGTGTCTGGGCTCTTTATCTAACCACCCTGAGAGGTCAAGGGAGAGAAAAAGGCCCTGACTAATTCATTTAAACTCAAGGGGACATTTAAGGTGATCAAGACTATCTGCTCACTAAAAACATCAAATTCTGTCCAGCAATCATGAAAAGAGTCCAGGAGGAATACCTGGCAGGCATTTAGACCTAAACAAAATTAATCTCACCCTTCACTTCAGCAGGTGTTACATAAATTAATAGATCACAGACACAGGAATAACCAGATCACGTCTCCCATATGCCTCCAAATATGCTTGTGTGACAAAACAGTGAAAATATTATTCAATCTTGTACAGAGCTCCAGTAGCTCTCTGCATTTACACCAAAAAGCCCCCATTTGCTGATGCAGCCATAAAACAGCTTTCTGCTGCTGCAGAGGGGAGGTCAACATTGCTGGGGTTTGCTGGCTGCTGTACTCTTTGTTTGTGGCAACAAACCAAATGGGGCACAGAAACCCAACAGGCTTTTTTGGCTTGCAGTCAAACTGTGAAATGGTCCCATCAGCTGGGCTGTAGCCAACACTGCTTCTCATGTCAGGTATCCAGGGAAGAAATCAGTCAAGCCTGCAATTTCTGGCTTTCCTATTCCTACCCTCTCAGACTAAGCCAGGCATTTTAAATTCGTCACTCTCCTTAGCCACCTTTCCTGCCCTGCTTGTGTTTTTCTCCCCATATAAATATATCTATATATATGTCCTTTGTCAAGCATAGCAATCTGAGTGTTATTGCCACAGAAATTATATCAAGAACTATATAAAAAAGCCATTCCCTTTACCCTCTCCTTGCAATTATGATCCAACTGCTTTAATAAACAGAGAAATCATTCCTTCCACACATCATTATTATTGAAAAGATTAAAACAGTCTTTATGATTTCTTTAAATCATACAGAAAGAAAAATAGCAACTCACACACAGAGGAGCAACCTCTGCTTGTAACCATCCAACCCAAATTCCAGGACATGGCCCCTCCTTGGGGGGCCAAATGTCTCAGGATGCTGCTTCCCTCCCTCTGCCCAAGCAGCCCTGGAGGTGCTGAAGAAAGAGGAAGGAAAGGCAAAAAGATATCATTAAAAACCAGTCAGACAAGCAACAGTGGGGAAAGCTCCCTGCCTGCAATCTGCCTGTAGCCCAGGAAAATCAACCAGTCTCTAAACTGATTTCCAGAATAAGAGAAGAGGCTGGGAAGGGCCAATACTTCAGTGTCTGAGCCATTCTTTAGTTCAGCTGTGCCTGTGTTATTGCACATAAGAATGTGTTATGATTTGCACTGAGGAGTGCTAGTTTATTATCCAAAAAATGTGTTGGACAGCTTCATCACACAGACAGCAGACCCATGCCTACTTTTTGTGAGGCAAGTTTTAAGAGAAGCCTATTGCTTCCTGTACTTTTGATGAAAATGCATTTCGGCTGTTTTCTCTTAACCTGGGTCTTATTTGATAGGTTCTGTGCCCTAACTGTAGCGTTTCACTGCCCATAAAATTGTGCTCAGGGAAGAGCTGTTACAAACATTGCATCGTAACCATCCCCGGGTCGTTCAGCGCTGGGTACAGAGTGGTCGCTTTCCTGATTGAGGCCTCAGTGCTCTATTACCATGCAAATTGTGTTAGAATGAAAATAGGAAATGGGAAAAGTGTTTCTCATTGATTATGAAGTTGAAGCTGTTTTATAAGCAGTACAGGATAGTTTGCCTTGTGACTCATGCAGCTTTACAATTCAATAACACCTACCTTATCCATAATGCTACAATCAAGTCACGCTGTTTTTCTTGAGGCTGCTGTGTCTTTGTGTGCATCCACATTGCAGTGGAAACACTCATTTGCTAAAATAACCCTAGGTGTGTCATCCAGAGCTATGTCCTTGGCAATCTCATGTTACTGTTGAAAGCTCTGAGTCTCTTCTGGCCGTCTTTGATTTCGCTCTGTGTGTCCCTCAACTTCCAGGGAGGTTGCTGGCAAACCAGTTCCAGCTGCACTATCCAGACACCCCAGGCTGCACACAGAGGGCTCTTCAGGTCTGCACATTGCTCTTTGCTGGCCCAAGTCAAAGCCACACAGGCCCCACTTGTTGGGAACTCTGTGGTGTCCTTTTTTCTCTTCTTCACTTCTTAAAAGCAGCAAGATAGTGTAAAGAGATGGAAATTTTGTTCTGACCTCATTTGGATATCAAGGCCAGCCCTCATACCCTCAGGGAATAGACAAGTGTGTGGGCTGAACATGCTGCTTGACACAATTTGTCTTAACAAAAACACTTGACTTGTAAAAGTAAACACTTGCAAGAAACTGTGCCAGCTATAATTCCATCACTCCACTGGCCCTATCAAGCACTTTATTAACAACAATTAAGTTGCCTCCCATTGCTCACAGAGCTTTGTTTTTATAACTTATGCTACTGTCCCAGTGTAGTCAGAAAACCTGCAGTGTTAGGAAACCCAACTCTCACTGTCTTGGGGTAGGCTAGGCCAAGTTAGGCTAGGCTGGAAGGGAAGTCACAAGGCCACTTGATTGAGTTTGTAGCTTCTTTTGACTTGGAGCTTTGAGGGCTTCTATTTTCAGCATATTGGTAACTTAACACCTTTTTCTGTATTTAGAATGGTTTTGGGAAATGAAGATGTGCCCCAAAGCTGAAGCTGGAGGTTTGGTTCCTCTGGCTAACCATCAGATTCGATTACTCCCTTTTGATTGCAGAGTCTCTTATTGTGGGTGAGGTTGTCTGTGTCAGAAAGGATGTGATTTAAATTTTATATCCCAGGGTAAATAGCAGTTACTTCAGAGACAATAGTGACACAAAGCTGTGTTTTCATCACTCTGCAAGTGTAATTATGCCAGATTGATATAAGAAACAGGCACAAGAATTGGATAATTCAGAATTTAAGGTGATTGTTTGTCACTGAAATGGTGAAAACCACCATTGATTATGACAAAAGATGTTCAATATTCATGCTTCCAGAGGCGGGAAAAATATTTCCAAGGAGCTGTTTCTGGGGCAATGATAATTTTTCCATCAATAATGTTTTGAATAATACTTCTATACAGTTCTTTGTGTTAAAGTTGTTTAAACATATTGCCTTATATTTCTATATGAAATTTGTTAACTTTTAAAATACAGCTTACACACTGAATTTCCTGGGTCTAAGGAGAATGACAACAATAATACAATGATTTATTTCTCAGCTCTTGGATACCAGCCCACACATTCAGTTCTAAATGAAATGTTCTTCCTTTATTTTTTAAATATAAAATGTTCATATTTGAGCACCCAGAAAAACTCCATTAGGTAAGACTGCACTATGTAAAGCAGGTCAAAAGAGCCCATATGCCAGAGAACTCTGTGTTTTAAAATCTTCACTGCTCCTACTGTAGTTCTACCTTATGCAACCAAATACCAGTTACATGAAAAATTGTGATAACGTTGCAAAAGCTGCCAGAGCTCTGAGATGAGCTTTTGTACCAGTAACAATGAACAACACTGACAGTGAGCAACACTTTTTTTTCTGTTAGAGAAAAAAGAGCAACTCAGCACAGCTAACTTTGGAAAGAACAAGCTGCCACTATGGTAATCTTGGAGCAATTTAAAGGTGCTTATGAGTTCAGTCTGCCCTGGTCTAGGAGAAACACACAGGAAAGAAGTTTGTGATCCTTGTTTCTTAAGGTCTGCCTGAATTTGTTCCACCTAGAAGATAGAGGGGAAACATGGTCTGAAAGGTCACCAACAGCAGAGTAGCGACCTGTAGAGGGATGGTGAACTTTTGTTATGGAGAAATCTCAGAATATCAGTAACTGATTCATTATTAAATTGATGTAGTCTTACCTTCAGCCTCTGCAAGAGCTGAGAATAGGGCAGAATGCATATGGAAATGGCAACTCATCAGCATGCCTAATACCTGGAGTGGTTGCCTGTCACCTGGAAATTTTTGTTTTAATCTATGGATTTTGAGTGAAAACTTTCCAGTTACACCCCAGACTCTCCCTCTGGATTTCCCTCCATCCGCAGGACAGGTTTTCCCTGCCTTTCTGCTGTCCTGCTGGTCTGACATGCATTTTGTTGGGCCCTCAGCCCTGCTACACACTTGAGGTGATAAGAAAAATAAACAATGAAAGAAGAATTGAAATAACAGAGCTTTGAACTCCTTTATAAAATTGTTTGACATGCAGAGGCCTCCCACTGTATATTTAACTCACGGGATAAATTCTGCAGAAATCCAGAGGCTTCACCCAGGAGAACCACCCAGAGCAGTCCAGCACAGAGCATCACTGCATGGACACAGCTGTCTGGGTTTTTCGGCAGCTGCTCACTCCAGCAGACTCTGGGTTTCTTTACTGCAGAGCAGGATGGACAAATTGCTGGGCTGAAATGTGTGACTGAGATATGAATTAGCATCTCCTGACCACTGGTCTGCAAGGAGCAGGTATTGTTGCTAACAGTGAGATATCACTTTGGTCTACACAGACAGACTTCAGCTTTTGTACTAGAGGGAGTCTGCTTAAGCAGGCTTGGGAATGGCAAGTGCAATAAGGCAGTACTCTTTCACCTCCCAAAGGTACGGAAGAGAGCAAGAAAGGGTTGTGGTTGTGTATCCCTCCTTTCTAATTTAAGCCCATTTTGTGAAATTACCATAATGCCTTGGATATGCTGGGCTGCATCTGCTAATTGTTCTCAATTCTACTGACTTTAAGTAACTGTGCCTTGGTCTGTGGCTCATCTGTTGTACCTTTGTTAGCAGTCTTGCTGGATCTGTGGCACAATTCATACCTACATCAGCCTATTCACAATTTTCTCTGTGTTTCTCAGTGCTGCTATGTTCATCTTTTGTTATATTGATACAGTAATGATTGCTGCAGTTCAAAGTCCTGTGCACTCTTTCTCTTCTGTCAGACAGAATTTTTAGGTAGGACAGTAGCAGAGATTAAAATCAAATTATTTTTAAAGCTCACTGACGGAGCCAGGCTATATCCTATCTCCTTTTAGAAGCAGAAGCATAAAGGTTATACAATGAAATACTCCAGAAACACATAGAAAAAGTCTGCCTTTGCTTTTATACTCCTTTTGTGTGACTTCTTCTCTCTTTCCAGTAGATTAATAACCTAAGTAGACACCCACAAAATCTCAGCTCCATGACACGGGAAGCTCTTCATCTACACCGAGACCTCAGCGAAGCGCTTCATTCTCACTCGTGGCTTTGTAGAGACATCACTCTCAGAGTCAGAGTCCTTGTCTTTGTGAATAGCAACATGTCAGGGAACTCACACTTGATTTTCCCACTGTTACTTTGCTGCAGGCCCTAAGCCCAGCTTCCTCCTCTGCTTCCTTGGTACTTCCCTGGCAGTTCACAGCTGTCTCCATCAGCACAGAGCCGTACGTTACTGTCAGGGCAAGATGGACAGCTCTGAGTGATCGTTTCACAGCACTCCTAAATAATTTCAAAGCATGTGAAATGATGAAAAATAATTTCAAACCACGACAGACTTTTTTGGTTTTCTGCAAGTGTGTCTGGGAAAACACAATAAAGACGCTCTCACACCTGCTAGGTTCAGCAGAAAGGAGGGAAAAGACCCACTTTATTTACATATGTCACGTCTTATACAATTCTCAACTCCACAAGGGATTGGAGGACATGTCACTTCCTTCTCAATCCCACTGGAGAAAAAAGATGCTCATCAAAGTTCTCTTATCACAAAAGGAATGAAAAACAGAAAATACCGTTAAGTAAACATTGGCTATTATTTACATGAAACTGCGTGAGAAAGAATTCTGACTCCAAAGTTAAAACAGAAGGCTTTAGCAAAAAACAGGGCAACGTGCAAGTAGACTACCTAGCAAATTTTCCTGTAGGAGTATTTCTAGTCTCAACAGAGGATGTCTCCAGCACCCGAGAGCATCAAGAGCACCCATCTGTTCTCAATGTCTGGATTTGCAAAAAGCTTTCTGGGAAGCACGTCAGAAACTGCCAAAATAATCTGTGCTTTCCAAAATCATGCAGCAAGTTGTGTGTGCGAGAGAGCAATCAAGCCATCAGCTGGTGGTAGATGGCCTCCCAAATTCCTGAGCCCACGGTGACTGCTGTTTCATACAGTGCTCCCAGGCACTGTGCTTGCTTCCCGCTCTCCTCCCCTTGTTTTTGCTTCCCTGGAGGCTGCTGCTGACTCCAAAAGAGCGAATGTCTTGTGTGCAGAAACAACACACTTGTTTCATAGAAACTGCGTCCATGCTGAAGACTCCACTAAGTGATTTTGCCAGATCAAGACCAAAATGCTGAACACCTTCAAGATCATCATTATCCCTGTGAAATCCATATGATTGCTGAATAAATCAGGGATATATTGCAATTATAACAAAGATTAAAATCTCTGATTTTGCACAAGGAAAGGTGGCAGCTGAACAAGTATATTATAAGCAATGAGGAGTCAGGAATTTCCCTTGGGACTAAGTGCTCAGTTCTAAGAATATCCTTGAAAATTCTGACTTTCGGTTCCAGATTATACATCTCCAAGAAGTGTAAGTGCTGCCTGTCAACACCACAGAGCCAGGAGAAATCCTGTTTTCCCTCCTATCCTATTACTCAGCACAGGGTTAGTCATAACTGCCCAAAATAAATGTAACTTTATAACATAAGACCTTCACTATGCCTTGCTATCCATCTCTCTGGATTATTTAATTATTTCCTTTTCTACCTTACTTGTCCTTTTTTCAGCTTACTGATTTTAAGGGAGTGTCTAGGGCTACGCTTTCATGTAAATTTTAAAAAAAAAAAAAACACATCAGGCTCTTCTCTTATGTTTTTAAGTGAATCAGGAAATGCACAATTATCAAATCTAAAACAATTATAGGAAGCAAAAATCCTTACCAAGATAAAAAACCCCACCCAACTCAAACACTGCATATCATCTCTTGCTAACATCTTTGACCGTATTGGCAGAGGAAAGTAAATGGTAAAAACTCTCATCAAAGGACCAGAAGATGAAAAATAAAATCCTGGAGGTTAAACCTTGACTTTTCAAGAAGGATGTGAAAGGCAAACTGCAGTAGCTGGTCGCTTTGCTCTGCTGTGTGTTCTGCAAAACAGCACAATGCCTGACTTCAACTCCATTTCAAAACAAAAAAGACATTGTTACTTCTGTGGAATTTAAAAGACATTTCCCTTACCATGAGAAATATAAGAATGTATTTCTTTCTATATGCAGTTTTGTATGCTCAAAATTACCATGAAAGAGAAATACGTATTTTTTCACAATTATCAGTAATGAAACTTAAAGGTGTTCATTGGACACAGAACTGACAGGAGTCTCACAAATGAGAAATTTCCAGGCAGGGCATTGACAGATTTTCATATCCTACCTTACAGGAGCAGAGAGAGATAAATTGCTACATTATCCTGGATATTTCTAATATTAAAAAGCAGAAAGAGCAATAATTTCAAAGCCTGGAGCAACTTTGCCTTTGTCAGCACATGAGATGTTCTCTCTTTCATAAGACTTTCACCATGGTTTCTGTAATATTGCTGAAGTTTCCCCACTGGGACAGTACAAGACTGGATTAGCATTTGGGCTGAGGTCTAAATTACTACATAAGGGATCTTTCAAAGCAAAGGATTTGCTGCTGCACCAACCCCTTTTGTTTTTTCTTTCTTTTTGACTGGCTTGGTTCTAGAAAGTTAATTTGAAAGAAGCCCAACCAAACAAAAGCCAGCAGCTGGAATATATTCTCAAATATGTAAATTTAGTTTCACTCCAATCCTAGTCAGAGCAGCTCTCAGAGTGAGCATCTGATGGAAACAATAAGAAGCTCTGTGGTAATGCATATTCCTCAGTCTATAGCGGGACAGAGAAATCAGAAATGTGTACTCTTTAAAGGTAAAATCCACAGAGAGGAGCATTACCATTTACATTACTGAGGTGCCCTTTAGTTGAGATACAAATTTGTCTTACTGAATTACCATCTTTAGGCAATCTATTCTCTCTGAAGGTTGGAAAGTGCTGTTTTGTATGCCCAATATAATGTTGTTTAGTTGTTAATATTCATGACAATGTCGAAAAGGGATGTCGCTGTTATTTTTTGACACAATTTTAGTCTTCTTCCTGTCAAAGTTGGAGTCACACTGGGAACACTGAGGTGGCACCTGGGTGTGGTTTGTTTTACTCAGTATCCACATGCCAAATAATAAACTTTATCAACTTCATCAACTTTAGGCAGCTCAACTCAGCACAACTGGCTTTTGCAAAAGGTTATTGAAGCTTCATTTCAACATATTTTTCTTCCAGATGAACATAACAATAATAATAACTAGCAACTATCAGTGTTACATCATAGTGCTCTAGACGGGGATCAATATTTCAGTGCTGCAGCGACGTTGGATTTGCCTCTGAGGTGATATTGTGACAATGTGGAACCAGAGCTCTTACCAGAGTTCCTGTGCTGTCAAGTGCCACCCATCCACGGCATCCATTCATCTTTTGCTACAGCATTGCCCAGGTGTGCCTACAAATAATTTGTCTGAGTGAATGGTGCCTGCTCTTGAAAAATCAGATAAAATGAGGTTATCCAGTGAGGTCTTCCCAGTTGTAAAATGAAGTCATTAATTTAGTCACCACATTAGATGATGTTTTGCACTCTCTGAAATCAAGTTTCTCATAATTTTCTGTCTCAAATGTATTTAATTTAGTACTCTGGATGCTCTACCAAGTTGACAATGCCAATGCATCACTCATGCTCCATGAGCTTCACTTGGGACTGCTTTATTTCCCCAGCTTGGCAAAGTCTAGTTGTTTCACTAAGTGCCCTTCTAGTTGCTTCATGAAGTGACTTTCAGATCTCAGCATGGACCTAATGTTCCACCCTGCAAACTGGCCTGAGGTCAAGAAGCTGATGACTCTTCTTTGTGTTTAAACATTTTGTCTCTAAAGTTCTATCACAAGGAGGTTTCCTTGTTCTGTTACTAAAAGCATCAAGGTGATCTGGAGGTTGGCTCCCACCAGCTGCAGGGAAATTACCGGGTCCAAAGTCATAGACAGAAGTGATGGCTGCAAGAATTGAAGCCCCTGTATCCAACTCCACAGTGCTGGATGAAACCCACAAACCTCTGCTTGGCATCTCTGAGTTGATACCATATGAAGTTTTATTATTTGGCATTTGGATACTGAGTAAATCAAGGAAAAAAATATCTCGTTGTCCTTCCTCACCCTGAAAATAATAACCTTGCTCAGGAGGAAGCTTGCTTGTGCTTGAGACACAGGAGACAGAATATTGCAATCCCATTCATTCTTTTATCTCTCCATGACTTGAATTCACTAAAATGCCAAGTGATAAGAATGAAGAAGAGCATGAAGGAAAGATTGTTTAAGGTGACTGAAAAGTTATCAACCTCCAACAACATCTCTTAAATTCTGTCTTAGAAATGGCATCTTATCCTCTCTACAGCTGCTGTTCTTCTCCAGAGCTTGCTGGGAAAAATCATGTAGCAGCAAAAAGGTAACTAAAGCCCTGTAACAGAAGACTAAAACAAAGAGAGACATGGAATAACTCAGTTTTAGCCATCCAAATACTTAAGACTAAAATACCAACAGGAAAATTCTATAAACCCCTGAGAAAATACAGGTAGTGAGATAGAAGATGACAGTTTAGCAAGAGCAAGGATTAGGGTGTTCTGTGGAGCAATCAATGAAGGTCAGAACTTCCCTGTTCCTTTGGCTCCTGCCTTACTGGCAGACTTGTGAGGGTGAGGAAGGGTCGTTGCATCACTCTTGGGCTGCTCAATGATTATCATTCACCTCAAAAAAATATTCAGGGCATTGTATAGTGGTGGCATATAAGTGCCAGAGACTATGGAAACCTGAACTGCCCCCATCATCTTCTCATGTGGCACTGTGCACAGTCAGTTGGTGCCTTGGGTGATGCCTTCCATATCTGTCCTTCAGTAATGAAGGGCTTGAACAGCAAAGCTCTTTACCATTCCTTCCCTTGTTTTGGCTCAAAAGGTCCTTTTCTATCTCATTCACACACTGGTCCTCTTTGCCTATGGACAGGCGAGACTGGGAATCACAATTTCCATTCCAGAGGAACTGCTGGTATTTTACCATTTTTTAAAATAACATCTTGGAAAGCTGACATATTTTAACATTTTTGATGGAAATGAACAATGTTGATGTTCCCAAATTAGAATGTTTGCCTTGCTGAACTCCGTTGAAGTTTTATTTGAAGTCAGTTCAAAATGAACATACCCCTGCCAGTGGTGCGGCAGGCTCCTGGCTTGCCTCTTGCTTTGGGATGAAGCTACAGTGACCCAGAGGAAGTTCAGGGTGGGATAAAGGAGCTTGGCCTGTAATGGAGCATGAGAAATAAGTCATGTGAATTCTGACATAATAGGATTTGAAGGGTTCAAGTAGAACATGTTTCTGAATAGATGATTATGTCCTGCAGTCATTCTGTCTGGGAGAAGGGATGTACTGGCATGACAGAGGCACAGGAATGGGACACTCCTACCCAGAGAGGAGCAGTGCTGAGTCTCTGACACTGAAACTTGTTGCAGCAGGTCAGCATGTGTTTTGTTCCAAGAACAATCCACAGCAAACTTTAGGGAAGAGAAGACAAGTTCATGATGTGCAAGAAAAAAAGAAAAACACCAATCCTGAGCCTGCTTTTCAGTGTCTGTTATTAGGTCTGAGGGGGAAAAACCAACTTGCAGACAACAGGAGGGCAGCTGATTAGGTGCCTGTTTCTTCCAGGTCCTTCTCCTCCAGCTCCTGAACAAATTAATTCAACGTATTCAGGCACTAGGTAGGGTACTGAAATATTAACTCCTTCTTTCTCTCTCTCCTTCCCCTTAAGATAATTCCTTCTCACTTGATGTTTCTCTTTTTCCAGGGAAAATTATTCTTTATTGAGACTAAAGGAGGGAAAAAGTGGAATAAGCTGTTAATGTGAGTAGAGGGGTTGGGGGATGTAACAGCTCACTCTCTTTAATACTGATGCTATTGCGGGGTTCTGTATTTTCTGTGACAGGGCTACCCAGCATGCATTACTTTGGTAAATAACTTGTCCAAAACAGTGTCAAAGACTCAGTATCCTATGAAATACTCTATTTTTCTCCCATTCCAAATGGAAAAACAGTGTCTGAGATTTCTTGTAGATATTTTCATGCCACTTGCATGAAATTTTGAAAGCATAGTTTTTGAAATTTTGAAAACCAGGTAACCAGGGAATGCACACTGTGAAATTTCTTCCTTGACCACAACCCCTAGGACATCTGACGTATTTAGCACCCAGTTCAAAAGTTTATCTATGATAATACATCACAAGTTTTGCTCATGGAGTGGTTCAGAGCATTAACCCAGAGAGAAACAAGTCCTATGGATGCTTCATAGCAGAAACCAAAAGTAATTTCAAATCCATTTTTGCTGAAAGTGGAGCATACCTCAGAAAAAGATTTCCAATTCTGTAACCAAACTGTGAATGGATGACTGTTAAAAACACCTGATTCCAACACCTTCCCGTGCAGACTGTAACTACTTTGTCAGTAAGCCTAAAGTATGTCAAGTGCATCATCACAGACGGGAAATAAGGGATAACTGATGGCACAATGTGC
>VYXC01003310.1:1369603-1498946 GCA_013397175.1 Platysteira castanea
TCCCACCCCACCTGCCCAAGAAAAAACCCCAAAAACCCCCCAATAACAAACACCAAAAGACCAACCCAACCAGAAAACAGCTTCAAATTTTCTAAACATCTTTTTCTGAGAAACACACCGGTCATTGCTCTCCCTACGCTCAGCACAGAGCTAAAAGTATTCACCTCATTGAACACCAGAAATGGTTTGTCCTTTACCTACAAGATGAGGTGGACATCGAGCTAAAAACGGGCAGTTCCTGAAATCAAGAATCACACAGTGACATTCAAGCCTGTGGGAAGCCCACCTTGTCCCGGCATGGACACAGGTCCTCTGAGGACTTGGACAAGAAGCAATGAGAAGATAAGAAGTTGAGAGAGAAGACAAAATTATCCAAGACAACTAGTCAGGGTAAATCAACTAATTCTCAGCAAAACAAAGCGCCTGACTTCTACAGAGCATGTCAATTCCTTGTATTACTGTCAGAGCAGAAAGCGTTCCATCTTTTAGCACTCACTGTTCATAAGAAAATTGTGCCATCTTGTGGGAAAATGCGGAAAATAGCAAACCATACCTTCACATACATACTGCAAAATGAAGGGCAGGTGTCTCCATGGTCAGATATTTGAGGGAATATTCAAATATCGCTATGCAAAGGTCACCATGCAAAGGGAAGTCCCCAGCCTGAGCACTGAAGGACATAAAGCTTCAAAAGACAAGTTCAACTTCCTGATCTAAAGACTTACGAGGGCTTTGTAGTTCTAAGGCTGAGAAGACACATTCAGTCAGGTGATTTATTACTGAAAAGTGCCAGTCTGGCAGATTTTCCCCAGCCAGCTGTGAACTTCCACAATGGGCTAATCCTTACCCAAAATAAACCAGCGTAGCCCAGCTAACTCATACCATCCTGATATGGAACCGTTTTAAGAGAAGGATATGCAGGTGGATTAGAAGAGACAACAATGAAAATTAAGGGAAAAGAAGAATATCAGAACTGGCAGAAAAAAGTTGTATCATCACGGCATCAATCTCTGTGATTCTTGGCAAAGAGCAAGCCCACGAGACTTCATAACCCAGAGAATCCTGTTATATTAGCAGTAAAAAAGGAAACCTAGATAATAGCAACAAATGTCTTGGTCAGAGTTCAAACGCTCTACAGCTAATCCTTGGATTATTTATATAGTTTGGAACAGTGACGCTTTTCAAATAGACATTTGGACAAGAATATTACTGGGCTGCTGTTGCTCAGGAATCCTGCTGCGAGAGGCATCTTGGGAGAGAAAAGATGAGAGAAAAGTGACTTGAATCTGTGGGGCCAGGGCACAGCAGGAGAGAAAAAAGGTGGGGGAAGCTGCTCACTATCTTAGAAAAGAACAGGCAGTACAAGTCTGTGGCAGAAGAGGGTTGTGCTGTACCCTTTCCCTCTCCAGTGCTTGGAGTGCTTTCTCACTGTTTGAGCCTGGCCCTGGTGCTGTGGAGAGAGCTCAAAGCTACCTCTTAGCCCCTCTACTCACAGCTGCTTCGATAATTGTAGCTCACTGCTTCTAAAAGATGAGGTTAATGAGCTCTGTGCAGCCCAAGCTGCTCAAGCTTCACAGCTGGGCTTACCCCTCGACAGGAAAAAATGTCAGATGTGTCTTATTAGCTGCATTTCCTTCCCACAACCATTTCAGTACGGCAAAATAGGGAAGAAAATTCTTGAATGCAAAAGAAGAAAACAAACAAGAACACAGGTCAGGACAAGATGCATTGCCATAAAATCATATTTGGGACACACATGCTTTAAATATAAAAGCAACTGAGAGAAGCTAGACAGTGGAAGGAAAAAGGATATTTAAAAAAGGCAAAAATAAAAGACTGTCGGAAGTCTTAATAAGCAACAAAAAAGGAAGTCTGAAAACGTATGGGTTTTGCTGCTTGGCAAGCTTCCCTTTTTATTAACAGTCCCCTGAGATATAAGTGCTCAATGGCAGGGAAAAAATTTTTAGTCTGGTTTGTTATTTTTACATTAAGAATAAGGACAGTACAAAATAAGGAGAAGGTCAAGCATCAAAACAAACAGAGAGTTCACATGATATGTCGAGAATGTTGACAGAACCTATTTTAAGTGAGAGTAGGTCCATGGAGTAGGGCAAGACTCAGTGTACTGAACTTTAAGCTGAGATGCTGGACTTTAAGCTTTAACCTAAGTTGGAGATTCAGTGCATTCTGTTCCCTGGAAGTCAATATAGAGAGAGGGGCTCCAGAGAGAGAAGTTAAGGATCTCTCTTCAGTGTTTGAATTTTGGCTGATTAAACCAGGACTTTGCTGCGCCCATATTCACATTGGGGATGTTTGGTTCAGGATACCAGACTTATAGGTGCTGGTTTTGGCTGGGATAAGAGTCAGTGTTCTTCACAGTAGCTGGTGTGGGGCTGTGTTTTGGACTTGTGCTGGAAATGGTGTTGATAACTCAGGGATGTTTTGGTTATTGCTGAGCAGAATTTACACAGAGTCAAGACTCTTCTGCCTCTCTCATCACCCCATCAGTGAGTGGGCTGGGGGAGCACGGGGAGTTGGGAGGAGACACAGCTGGGACAGCTGATCCCAACTGGCCAAAGAGATACCCCGGACCAAATGGTGTCATGACGTGAGCCTGGACTGAGTGCTGAATAGCCACAATAATATTGTCCCCAGGCTGGCTCAGGCAGAGATAGCTCTGAAGGGTTGGGGTTTTTCTGCGAAGCATGTCCTTTGCCTGGGGTTTCTAGGAAGCACAGAGAATGACAAACATCAATCACACCATCCTCTCAATTTGACCAAAGCTGTTGTCCAACACCCTGCCTTGTGGCACACAGGGTTACCCACTGGCGTGCAGAAAAAGCAGAGCCAGCCTTGGCAACGAGGCTCTTGGCACCTGCAGCCTTAATACTCAGGGAAGCCACAAAGGCTTTGCTGGTGCAGGAGAATGTCAGCCTGTACCAGCATCAAGTCCTTCTCAGCAAAGTGCAGCAGGGATTTGTTAAAGCAGACAGAAGGGAAAATGAGCCACAAAGGTGGGATCTGGCCCTGATACCAAGAAGAGAGAAAGAGAGAGAGAATTAGCGAGGAGCCAGCTCCAGCACCATGCTGCACTAGGCTTTTTGCATGTGAGGATGGATTATGTAAAGCTATGCTGAACACATCATGCATTGGTGAGCTTCACTTAGGAAGGCTCAGGCTTTTAGCTTTATTAATTGGGGCTTCCTCTGATGACAGCATCAACTCTGCTGAAGGAAATAGGAATGTATTTGAATAAAGACCTAATCAGGCCAGTAGCAACTACATATTCCCACTGCTGAATGGCCTCTTTGTCAATTCAGCACAGATGTTTGATTGTATCCTGGTTGCTTGGCTTCCTTTTTATGTGCAGACTAACTAGTGTGATTTTTAAAAATTGCAATAACATTATTCCATATTTGCTTTAAATTCCTCCCTGTTGGTTTTGAATTTTCAGAAATATAACTACATGTGATTTTTGACTAAGGAACATTTTTAATTCCTGTAGTCTCTGACTAAAACAGGACATTGGGATCATTCACTGTGCTTTGGGAGCCCATGACAAGTGTTGGGGCACAGACTGAAAGGTCTTTGGAGGAAAAAGAATATTTACAGGTTGAGAGCCCACAGTTCATCCCTTAGCATAAGCTGTCCTGGGCCACTAGTTGATGTTCACTGACTACATCATGTACCTCTTGTTCTTTGTTTCTCCTGGCAATAGACATTCTACTGGCCCCTTTCCCAGTCCAAGCTATTCAACTTGAGACAATGCCAAACCACCAAATTTGGTCCAATTTTAATCTCCCAAAGCTTGTGATAGGGTTTTACTCTCGTACCTTGTTAGAAGGTTGCTTCTCATAACAAAATCACTCCTTTAAAATATTCAGAATATACAAATTGTTGCTGTCAAATCCACATACTACATTATTTCAATTATTTTCCTTTAGTTTTCCAGTCTAGCCCATGAAGAATTGACATATAAGTCCACTGATACTTGCCTCTTCTGACTTTCAGCTGGATTTATCTCTTCATTTCCTCCAGAGTCTTGGAAACTTCCAGCCATATGATTTTTAACAGGCTCACTTCTAAGGCAGACCATCTCTTCTGCCTGTCTCATCTCTCTAGGAAAACTACCCTCCACTCTTTCTAGTGACAAGTTGTGCTTGAATAGCAGGTTGTTTTAAAAACCCAGCCAAACAAAACAAAACAAAAAAACCCCAACTGCAGCTATTTTACATGGAATAGACTGTTTTCCCCCTTGCACAGCCATGCACTGAGGCGGAGGAGGGAGGGTATGGCCTCATAGCCCATGGTCACAGTGTGAGGGAGCCAATGAAGGTCCCAGAAAGTGGGTAAAGGTCTGTTAGTATCCACCTTAGGCCAGGAACCACCAGCAGATGAAGGAAAGAAGTTGCCATACGGTTTAAAACCAGTTGATTGAGATTTTAAATCTGAACTCCAAAACCTTGGCTGGCAGGTTTTTTGTAATTTTTACTATCATCCAAAAAAGAAAAGGTAGGTGTCCTTATTTCAGCTCCTAGAAGTTTTCACCAGACCCTGCACACTGTGTGAGAGAGCTTCTCCCTGTTCTGCACTGGTGACGGCATTTGTTTTCTGAAGGTGGATCCAGTTGGTGCTAGGCTGTGTTATGGATGAATTGCACAGGCACTTCTCAGTCTGTGTCCTTTAAACCACATCATTTTTAAGAAGTAGACCACAGTATTTTTCTTGGCTGGATTTTCCCAGACTGTCTTGAGAATTTAGTCTTGCCAGATATTGTTATCCTGATCAGTGAAACTTTTCACTGCACTTATTTCCCTCTGCAAAGCAAGCAAGCTCAGGCCGGTGTATTTCCAAAGACTGGATGTTATGTGGGATTCGTGCTGAAAAATCTGTGTTGGATTTATGTGTCATATAAACACTTCAATGATTCCACATATCCACATATAAACCTTTGTGCTATTTAGGGCTGTTCTGTGCTGTTCCCGAGACATCTCGCAGACACCATAGATTACAGTATTTTCTTTATGTTCTCCTCTCAAGAGATAACCTCCATACCAATTTTCTTGTCTGCTGACTGGACTTTTTAAAAATCTTCCACATGTTGGCTCTTTGAGTCAAATCCATCTACAGACAAGTAGAGGAAAGAAAAAAAGGCTGCACAGCAGTGCTGCAATTGTTCCCCTACGAGGCCCTAGGATGATTAAAGCTGATGGTAGAGCACTTTCCCTCTTTGTCTCAGCACCCAGTGAAAGTCAATGCTTGCAAGTTTCACTTTTCTCTTCCCATGGCCTTTGTTCCCATCACAAGCCATGATAAAAATTATTTTGTTTATGCAGAGATGACAGTATATCTTTTCACCCTAAAGCAAGTATCCTGATCTTATAAATGTTCCTTACTGTTTTCATACGTGCAATCCCTCAGTTTCAATGCACTGGGTGTTCAGTCCACAGGATCAAAGACTGAGACAGTCCCGGGTTGTGTGATAAACGAGAAAGAGTGTCAAAACTGTTTACACTACTTCAGGCTGAACTTCTTGAGTTATTTAGATATGTAAACATGCAGAGGAAGACCAAAAATAATTTTTGGAATGCCTTCTCTTGTTTGGGAACAAAACCACAAGAATTTAAAGGTCCAAGACTGAAAAAAGGACATAGATACGTAAAGTGGAATTTAAGTAAGTACCACATTTATGGCCTGAGAACCTGCTGCTGGTTTGAAGAAGCTCCAGCAGAGTTCCCCACCACAAAGTTGTTAAGGGACAACCTGCACAGTAGGTTTAGTCAGTTCTTTCTGATGTAGGTGTGATTTTGCTTGGATTCACTGAACTACCCCAGGATGAGAGAAAGGTGGCAAACATTATTCCCCCATTGAGTTAAAGGGGGAAAAGTGAATCAGCTGAGAAAAAAAAAAGGATTTCCTGATTGAATCCTGTGAGTTACTTTATAAAAGAAAAACTACCTCATCAAATTTGCCTTAGGACCTGTGTGAAAATGTAAGCCTTCAGTTAGAAGAGACGAGTCTCCAGTTCCTAACTCCAGGATTGAATTTTTTTGGCAGATTAAAATCATGATTCCCATCCTTTGGTATTTGGCTGGGTGAGCCAGAACAAGGTTTTTCTGCCTGTCTGAGAGGAAGGGCACATGCCATCACTCTTCCTGTGTCACTGCACTGCTGTTGTGCCTGGGATAGGATGGGGCTTTTCACCCAGCCCCACGATAATGTTCCAGCTCATATGCACTAAACTTCACTCTTCCCAGAAGTGTTGCTCATTGACATGCGTTCAATAAATAATCAGACCTCAGTTTGAGGATTTATTTATGACACATTAGCAAGCGCATTTTTATTGGGTTTACAATTAATTATTTATTGGTTTTCTATTTAGTTCCTGAAGGCCTGAAGTTTTTTATTTTTATCATGGCTTAGTGTCACTGAGCAACTGCTATTGTTGAAAACCTTATTAAAAGTATTTTCATATCTTTCTTCCTTTATTTATAACAATACTAATTGGAGCAGTTAATAAGCCAATACCTATTTACTGCTAAGGGCTGCTTTTTATTGTTGCTTCCTGAACTGCAGCCAGGTTAGTAATCCACATTTAATATCCATTCTCTAGTGTCCTGATCTCAGCAGGTAGGGAGAGTGAGAAACACCTGCCTCAGAGAACTCAGATCTTTCACATTATTTGCAGACTAACACAGACTTGGCAATGAGCCCTTGTAGCAGTAAGAGGAAGCTGGGGTGGTTTTGGGTGAGAAAGAAGCAAGAGCTTGTTATCAGTGAGCAAGGCAAGCTGCTGAGAAATGTGTGTGGGTTGGGGACTTTTTGGTTCTTTGTTTTTAAGAGGAAGCAGATGTAAAGTTCAAATATTAATTTCCAGCCTAATCCGTGCCTGGCAGAGAGGTTTCAGGCTCCTCACCTGCTTTATTGCCCTGCTCTATGAAGCCTTACTGTTGCTGCTGTTCCTGGGAGAAACGGGGAGAGCCACCCTACGTGCTTCCCTGGCAGGGTGGAGCAGCTGTCCCACAACAGCACAGTACCTGGCACCAAGTGTGACGCCTTCAGAACGAGGAACTCTTGGGACAGCACTCCATGGAGGTGGCACATTAAATCCTGTTAACTCTGCTTCTTGAGGAGCAGAGTGAGCTCAGATCTCCTGCATTTAGACCAGCACTTCTGTGCTGCAAGTGAGAGGGATGCTTTTGTGATCACGTGAAGTCCCAACGGTAGGAAGGGAAAATGTGACAAAGAATAATCCTCTGCTAAGGAGCTTGCGATTTAAATACAAGCCCATTGTTTCAGGATTTAAAGAGATTAGTGCCATGTAACCTGGACACTGGGCAGGCTAACTCTGGCCTGCCTGATCACCCTTCCCAGCCATCACCTCACTTAAATGACCTCGTGTGGAGGGGAGGCACCACGGTTGTTTTTTGCTCTCTGACAGGTCTGTGCATTGCAGACATTTTACTATCAAGTAAAGTTATCTCAGCAGCTCCTGCACAGGCTGAAAAATGCGTTTCTCTTCCCTCCAACAGCACTGAGATTTTCAGTAGGCAAATGGGTCCCCAGACTCTATGTGTGGCTGATTATCCAGGCCTTGCAATTTGCTGCTTTTCGGAGAGCACAGCTCCTTCAGGCACATTTGTTGTGACTCCTTTGGGTCACAACAAATCACTGCATAAACTGGGCCCTCCTCACCCTCTCAAGAAGATTTTCCACCTTCGGGGCTTTTCTGAGGACTGATCTCAGTACTGGCAGAGCAGATGTCTAGCTGCAGTTTGGTACCTGAAAATAGACTATTGTCCTGCAATTATCCATACCCACTGATGCTGCCAAGTTGCTTCCAGGGAACTTTTCCATAGCACCACATTTTTCTAGCTTATTCCTTTCTCATCCCCCATTAAGGCATATTTTCACTTCTCTCTTTCAGTCTTTTATAACTTTATCAACCAAACCAGAAGCACAGTATTAAAAACTGTCACACTCAAGTTATTTCCTATTTATCACAGTAAAAGTAGATGCATTTCCTTTTATAAATAAAACACATCACTCTGTTGACTACAAGTATTATCCTGTTTAGAGAGTGGCTATTCTTAAGTAAGAGTTTCTGTCACTCATGGTATCCCAGAAACTATTCTTATATAAAACATCAAGTACCACTTCCATATGAAGCTTAGAAGTATTCTTTTCTGGATGTGAAAATAAGAATATTCATCTGTTCCAGCATTTTTTATCCAGACACTGGGCTTTTAGGGTTTGTTTACTCTGTAACAGGTGGAGGCAGTGCTCTGTAGTTACCTTCCCATGAAATTACTTATTTTGAGTTCGGGTGATCACCCAGGAAAATGCAGCAAGCGAAATAACAGTGCTTCAATTAGAAGAGTGACTAGGTTCACTGCTTTATGAGCTTCTGTAACTTAATTACTGGCATGTATATCAGCAGTGCTTCAATGTTCTAGGTGAACCTGCTGCAACAAGAGGGTTGGACTAGATGATCTCCAGATGTCTCTCCAACCCCAACCATTAATGATTCTGTGATAGAGCAATACAGCAATTTCTGTAACAATTAATTAAGTGAATTACTTCTATACATATAAAATAGATTGCTAAGTACTTCAGTTCTTCCTTACACAGAATAGAGATGTTTGGTTTCATGTGAAAGATTCATGTTGGACTTCCCAGTATAAAAGTCCAAAGGTAATTGGAGGGTAGCATTTTGTGTATGTGTACTAGTTAGAAAACAAACCACTGGGAGATCACTGGTCAGAATTATAATTTAATAGGAAAGTTAAAATAAATGCAATAGTACAAGAACACTGACAGAGCCAGAATACAACCTGGCACCCTGTTGGGCAGGGTGGTGGTAGCAGTCCAGATGAAGTGGTTCTATTGAAGTGGTCACCCTGTAGAAGGGTCTGGCCTTCACATGAAGGTCCAGTGGTAGCTCTTGTCCTCTGGGAATCCATTAGGTAGGGTTATTTGTGCTGTTCCAAACCCCAGATTATATCCAGGTGGGAATGCTTGGCTCCTCCCCTGGGTGGAGCATCTCACAGTGGGCTGATGTAATTCTATGAGCCATGAGGTGGGTCCTTGATGGCCCATTAACAGAGATAAGCCCTGGAGGGAGTTATCAGGGAGGAGTCATGGTAGGAGATAACGGGCACAGCCCCACCTGCTTTAACAGCTTGTGGAGATGATTATAGAATACATGCTATTGGTTACATCCTACATTGTAACCTAGGACACTATGTTTGGATAATTACTTGAAATCCAGGACCTGTAAAGAACACATTTATTTCCAGCTTTATACCACATTCATTTTCAGTGCTGTTTGAAGAGGACAAGTGCAACAATAAACATTTTGATAGCCACTTCAAGATCATAAGAGGTGCCCAATATTTTTATTCCAGTGGATCTTACAGATGCTTAACAGCACATAGCAGACATTAATATCTTCTTTCATTTCATTGCTTCACTTAATGAAGCAAGAGCTTTATGAGAATTTGGTATTGTTGTCACTGAACTTTCCTCCCAAAAACATTTACTACCATATTCACCATCACTTTTTCTTTCAATAGCATCTATGTTTAAGGAAAAACAAATCTTTTTCAAAATTCTCTTTATAGCTTAATCATTTTTCCCCCTGTTATTATTTTGACTTAATAAAAGGCTTTTTAAAATGATCAGTAAACCATGCCTGTGAAATGTACCATCTGGGAGCAGAAACAGACCAAGAATGCAAATGAGTCTTGAAAGAGAAATATTTTCCAAGAAAAGCAGCCCCCAAAAATGAGATTTTTTAGATTTTTATTTATTTCATTCTGCCACATCAAATATGGTTTCCATTAAATGACAGAGAAGGCAGAACTAGAGAAGACACTACACTAGTGAAAGACTAATAGATTTTTATACTGTGTAATTTGTGCTTGGGGTTACAAGGCAGGAAATACTTAAGCCTGCTATGATTCAAGGTTCATATGAAAACAAGCAAGTCCTCTGATTTAAAAGGAAATAAATCACTTCAATCTCAGGTTATTAACTGTGGCATTGATGGGAATGTTCTCTCCTTGTTTCTGCATTTATGATGTTTCTTTTATATTGCTATAAAGAGATGTTCAGCTATCAACATGAGAGTATGTGGCAGGCAACAAAAATAATCTTGGAACACAGAAGGATTATAGGGAAAAAAATGGCCTCGCATGAAACTGGCTATTACATCCCAGATTTCCAGCCAATTCCTCAGCATCTGAGACACCCCTTAAGAGGGTCCACACTTAATGCATTATCATAACCTAGACCTATTACAGTCTGAGAGCTCTGAAAATGCTTTTCACCCCTGTGTTCAGCAATTACTGATATTGCTGTAAAGCAGCCATCCCTGACGTGAAACACCAAGGCCATTTTGTGCTGTAAAACAGCACATCTGTTGAGTGGTTGGAAAGGATAGTGAAGGCTTGCTGTCATGGAATAGCTACACACAGTGCAGTTAGCCCAGGAATGATTGTAATTAAAAGCACTGATTCACCCTGTTGAAAATAATTAAAGTGCTTGTTATTGGTCTTATGAGTGCTGTCATGCACTGTCATGAGAAGAGTGGCTTTAAATAGCTCATGGCATTTCCTGTTCTAGGGCTATTCCCAGAATCCATGCTTCCCATGTTTCAGAAGGATCCTTCTCAGAAACATAGATGTGAACCATTATCTCTTCGAGGTATATAATGATAAAAGGGCATTTCCCATGCAGGGAGTATTTATCTAGGAAATGTATTTGTGCTTCTTTGTGCTCATGAAATTCCTCCGTAATGCAACAGTGTATTTGTACAATCAAAAGCTTTAACAACTACAGCAATAACTAGAAAGTAAAAAAAAATGGATGTGTAACCTGACAGGGTAGACATTCTAAGTTGAGTCTCTTCACACAATTCTATGAGATCACAGAATCATAGAAAAATTCAGTCTAGAAGGGACTCTGGGAGATCATCTGGTCTATTCTCTTCCTCAAAACAGGGATACTTTCAAAGTTAAGTCCAAGCTTTGAAGCCTTGTTTAGTTAAGTTTTAAATATTGCCACAGATGGAGACTGCCCTGCTTTTCTGGGCACCTCTTCCAGTACTGTACAATCCTTGGGGTAAAACCCTTTTTTATTCCTTATTTCCCACCAAAATTTCCCTTGCTTCAATTTGCAGGGGAAGTCTATGGCTGCTCTGCAGACTGCTCTGAGTATCTCTGCGAGGTTGACTCCACCCTCCCCATAGCCTCCCTCGAGGTGAGGGAAGACTTTTGGTTTCTCTGTCTCCCCACTGAGGTTTCTCTTCTGAAAGGTGAACAAGCCCAGTTTCCTCAGCCTTTACTCATGAACTATGTCCTTCAGCCCTTTGCCCTTCCTCTGGATTCTCTCCAGTTTACTATCTCTTGTATCTGCATGGCCTGAAATTGGGCACAGGTTAGATGTGGCCCCACTGGCACTAAGGAGAACGTAACCACTTCCCTCTACTTGCTAGTTACTGCTGCTAAGGCAGAACAAGAGATAGGCCAGTGTGGTTTTCATGCTTTTCTTTCACACCATCTAAACTGGTATTTCTAGCTTCTTTGTTCTTCCAGGAAAACTGTGGAGGTGGCGTGAATTGGTTGTGTTTTATTTTCACGTTCAACGAAGATGTATTCTCAGGAAAACGTGAGAACCTGGAAGCTTGTGGATTAGCAGGAAGCATTAAACATCTCAGATATTGGAGCTGGAACCAAGAAATATCTGCTGTTGTAGGTCTCGTAAAAGGGAAAACCAAAAAGCCTCTTGGGAGGAAAGTGAAGTTACCTGGCGGTTCGAAAGGAGCCACTCAGCCACGGGGTGAGCCATCTGATTCAAACCAGGCTTCTCCCCCAGGATGCCAGTCAAGCTGTTCCACGTGGGAATGAGCCTCTGTGTCCTGACACAAACTCCCTTGCTGATAAACCAAAGAACATAACGAGTCCCTAGATGTCAAAATTTCTCTTCAACCATTCTTTGGCCCACAAGTGATGTCTCCTGTGCTGGGAACTGTGTCAGACTGCCAGCACTCACCCAGAAGAATGAACTAACAGGGGAAAGGGTTATATGTGGCTGGGTCTTCAGCCCAGCATGACAAAAGATCTTCTCATCAATACAATGTCCCTTTTTCTGAGCTCCAAAGTGAACACAGGTGGGTTTACTGCTCCTTGCAAAGGTTTTTTGAGCCTTGAAGGCAGTAATAACACAGCTTCACCGTGATTCTTATATAGATACGAAGTATCTTGAGGCATAAAAAATTAAATTACCAGCCTTAGTTTGCCAGAAATACATGATCAATTATCTGTCTGCTTCAATGCTATTAGTAATTTCAAAGCAGTAAGTAAAAAGAAAATGCAGGCTTTTTGTGTGTATACTGCCCAATTATAAAATGAGTTAATGAACCTGAGAGATTAAACGTAAGACATTTACAAATGAATGTAGAAAGCAGAAAAGCACCAAGTGCAATTCTTGCTGCCATTTCTCTGCTGAACCATTTGAAGCTTAATTTACCTGTATTTGAGTCAGCAATCAAAGCAAACATTAAAACACCTGAAAGATAAATTATCTAATAAATCCACACAAATTCAACCCTTTGCTTGCCTACAGGAGCTTGTCTTTAAGACAAATCCGTAACAGTTTCTTCCTGGAACAGTCCTAGGAGTCTTCAAAAGACATCTTTTTACTAGAAATCCTTGGCAACCTTGGGTTAAAGATAACGGGCAAAAAGTGAGAATGCTCGTTTTTAAAAAAGGGTGCATTTTTTTATCATTTTATTCTTTCCTGTGTGGCTTCAGATTAAAACACTGATGTCTTGATAATGAGACCCTGTTTTATGAGACACATTAATCTTAGCCGCACCCTCTGAAAGTGCAGTCACTGTGCTTAAAGCCTGGTGTGCTTTGCACAGACATAAAACTAAAGCTGGTGTGAGGTATTATACAAACGCAGTGGCAGAGCCACAGGCAGAGTATGAATTCCTGTGAACTCAGCAGGTTTTGTGGTACTGAGCACATTCTTTCACTGTACTACTGTGAAGGGTACCTTACCTGTGCCCATTCGCTCACATAACTGTGCTCTGAGTCGTGGTGATCTCTTTACCTTTTCATTTCAAACACCCATAGGGCTATGTAAGCTCCATTTAAGCTGTGATTTTCATAATTTTCAGAAAGGTTGAAAGCCTTTTCGTGGTGACACAGGTTTGGCATGTATGAGTTTAGGTACGGCCAGAGATTTTGAGGCAGATGATATGTTCCTGATATCTTCAGAATTATAGAATCACAGACTGGTTTGATTTGGAAGGGACTTTAAATATCATCCAATTCCTGCCATGGGAATGGACACCTGCCACTAGACCAGGTTTCTCAAAGCCCCATCCGTCCTGGCCTTCAGCCCTACCACGGATGGACCATCCACAGCTTCTCTGGGATGTTCCATTGTCTCTCACTACTCTCACAATGAAGAAATGCTTTAATGCTGCTCCATTTTGTCAAGAACTTCAGGTTACCTGGAGGAAGTGTAGTGCAGCTGTAAAAATGAGGACAGTGAATTTTGGAACAAATGTAGAAAAGACTTGTCAAATTCACCATAAATTTGCATCATTTACCGAGATGGGGCAGCCTCCCAAAGGTGTAAGTCAACCACATCATTAGATGCTCATTGGAACAAACATGAAATTGACTGGATCCAAATTTCTGACTGATGCTTTGCCTTAGATCAGCTTGTACGACTTACACAGTTCCTTCTGATGTTTGATAGGATGGTTAAATTCCAAGCATGAAGATGGCCCCACCCAAAAAATGCCGTCTCCTGCCACCCAGTAGATTGTCATTGTCAGGATGTGTGGAGAGGTCTTGGGAACAGTGGGGAACACAGCAGGGATGTGTGGCTGTGTCAGCAGTGCTCACACACTAGTATTTTGTACACCTAATACCTGGTTTCATTGGCAGTGTGGAGGGCACCCTAAAATATGGAATGTTCCAGCAATAAGCACGCGTGATCCAACTGCAAAGCACCATGAGCCAGTTGGAAATGCAATATTATTCAATTAAGAATGGAAGTATTTTAGTATTATTCAGAGTTCAGTCTTTGTAATTACTTGCTTTTTAGCTATTTTTTTCGACGATTATTGTTTCTTTTTATTTCAGAACAGATTTAGGCTTCAAAAGCCTTAACAAATTGCATCTATATCCAAATCTACATTTTTCTTTCTGTATTCATCCAACCACAAGGAATGTAAAGCAATTTCTTGTTTCCTTTAAATGTTTGTAAAATAAAACATACGAATCTGCTAATTTAGCAGAATAGATTTTTTGTGGTTTAAGTATCCAGCATATGGATCATCTTCCATGATAGAGGAAATACTACTAAGTAATTTCACGTTTTAATTATGGTATTTTTTAGAAATACTTCTTAAAAAGCTTTATCATGTTTTGAAAAAGTACATTTATGGTGGTGTTCAAAATAATAATTCAAATAGCATTTCTGATTTTTTTTTTCCTCACAGATTCAAACTCATGCCTTTAAGTTTACTTAAACTTTGAAATAGGAGGAACACAGCTTGTTCCTCCTATTTCAAGAAGAAGTTAGAAAAATCTTGGTACAAAAACTGAAACAAAGTTTAAGGAAGTCCTAAAGTCTGGAGCTATCAGAAAGTGGGAAATGCAGCTTTCAAACTAAATGTGGACCTCTAAATTTGAAGCCCAACTAATTTCTTCAATTTCATCATGACTTGAAAAGGCAAATTAAAAAAAAAAAAAAAGAGAGAAGGATGAAATGTTCATTACTTTTTTTCTCCATTTTTGGGTGATTGTAAAGTAGATCTGGCTCTGTCAGAGCAGAGACTTGGCTGCCCAGGCTGAGCTGTGCTGTGCTCCAGAGCTCCCAGCCCCACACTGGGACAGGACTGGTGGGGACAGGAGAGGCCGCAGCCCCACGGCCACTGGACAGTCCCCAGGGCCACCGAGGTCCAGTCCCATGCCCTGTGTCATTCCTTCACCCTCTCTTGGCAGCAGCCACCCATCGCAGTGAGGCATACAACAGATACAATCCCAGCACAATGCTTGCTCGCTTGAGTTACAGTATTTTCTTTCCATCTCCCAGTTTGAGATCTGTTTTACAAATTTTTCACTGTGTACATTAATATCTTATTTCTCAAGCTTTTCCAGTGCTTCTGCAAATATTGATCTGTACTCAACAGGTATTTTCTTTCTTTTGTCTATAGGTAGCCCTAACATAGTTACAGATACTGTTAGAAGGGCTTTTACCCTGTAGGCAGAATTTTAGTCTTGCAATCAGTTATACATTGAAATTTCCCCTTCTGAAAAAAAGAATTCCATGCAGCTGTGGGACAAGATACCTTAAATACAAAAATATCTCCAGGCCCAGGCTACTTGTTATAAAGCTGTAAAGAATACAACATCAATTTTCTCATGACAATTTAAACCAAATGCAACAAGCATGCAACAAACAACAACATACCTTCCTAGCTAGCACAGACACCAAATATGAATGGTGTCATTTTCTCACCACAAACAGCTTATTAAAAAAAAAAAAAAATTATGTAATGTTTCCTTGTAAAGAACAAACAGTTCATTTAAATAGGATTCATAACTTTCTTGCCAAATTTGAGAACCTGGAAGATGAATCTCTGTGTGGGTGGAAGACGTGTGCTTTTTTCCTTGACTAAATACAACTTTCCTAATTTTAAAAAAGGGACCTCCAAACCGCAGTGGAACTTCTTCCTGTGGTCTCCCAGGTGACCTGCTGTGGTGACGGGGGGAGCACGTTCCATGTGTTTCCTTTCCAGGAGTTACTGAGGCTGCAGAGCACCTGTGCACAGAGAGCTTCTGTTTCTCCTGCAGAGCCTCTTTCTGCTACTGCGGGGTTCCACCTCTCCTCCCACTGCTGTATATCCCAGTGGCACCAGCTGGGATGGGCCATGGAGTACCAGGACACAGCAGGCACTGATCAGCTTGGTTTGGCTCCAGGGTGTGCAATTCCATGTAAGTGTGCTCCAGGTGTCAGCACCTCCCAGCACTGCCCGTGGTCCCAGCTCCCTGTCTCTTACAGGGCGTGGTCTAGAGAGCTTTCCCACCTGATTTCAGAAAAATTATTCTGCCCTTTATGGGGATGGGAGTGGAACGGGAGCTGTTGGGAAAGGGCCTGAGGGCCTGGAGATGTCCTTCTGCACTCATATAGGTTGGTGTGTCTCCTCAGAGCAAGGAGAGAGGATGCCAGCTGAATCCCAAGCAGATCTCAGGGAACAACATCCAAGTATGGAAATCTGCTAATCCAGCTCAGAGGCTGCTCCACATAGGATCTTGCTTTAACTGTGCGGAGAAGATTCAGGCTAACACAGCCACAAGCTATATAACACTCATTTTTCCTTTCCCTGCCACAGTGGTGATAACTAATTTTAAAAATATGTGCTCTTTATGAGCCTGACTAACAGCCCTTTGGGCGTCTTTCTAATTACTTCAATAGCCTTGGGTGGGGTCTTGGACGTTTTAGTCACCTTTTGTGCCAATGGGGTCAGCTGCTTCTGCTCTGGTGGTGTGTGTCCACATGGGAGAGAGAGACAGCACTGGGAAGGTTTTGGCACATACGTCTTCTCTGCTCTCCTGGAATTCAGTAATGCCTCAGCAGACTAATTAACAAGCCACAGGCAACCACAGAGAGATGGCATTTATTATAATTGGAAGTAAACTAAGAAGAGCATTTGGGCAAAGAGGGAGGCAGAGTAAACCACCACAGGTAAACTGCAAAGCCACAAACTTGGCATGTAGTGCTTGGCTCCCAGCCCACCTGTGCTCCTGCCATTCCCCCAGCCCCAGAGCTGGATACCAGGAGGAACCAAGACACTGGGTCATGACGAGAGGAGACTGTGGGACATGGAGGCAGAGAGAGGTAAGGACAACAGCTGCTGAAAAGGATATAAATCCTCCCTAATTTGCAGCTGCTAGTGGGTCGCTGGGTTATGCTGGGAGAAGCAGTCTCTGCTTCACCATCTGAATTTCCTATCTTCTTTTTGCCCGTCAAACACCAAAGATAAAATTCTGCCCCATAAAGTTCAGCTATCCATGAAGACCTAACAGCTCTATTGCAAATATTTTTCTGTGATTAAAATGGGGCTCCTGAAATATGTTTGGGCCCCTTGCCTGTCAGAGTGTTTCAGGACCAAGCCCTAGTTTATTATGAAAAGTTAGAATAACGTCAGAGCTATTATCTCCCTGGGACACATGCTTGAACAGAGTTATCTTCTCAGTTTCTTTCTGCTCTCCAGCTAAAGACAGCAGGACATGCACATCCCCAGAGGAAGGGGGTGGAGGGAATAAGAGAGGTTATTGTCACAGAGGCAGTAACCTGTAAAATCTGCAAAGCTGCCTTCATCTTATCCCTTTGCTGTCCAATGTTTTAACAACTTAACTCAGCTGCTGGTTTTCCACTAGGCTTACTGCCAAAATAAAAATAAAAAAGAAAGATAGTGGCTGAAAGAAAGAGAGAGGAAAAAGAGAAGGGATCAGCCATCTTCTTTTTAGAATTTAATAAAGGATTATGTTAAATTTCTTTTTTTTTTCCTACTTCCCCAGTTTGTTAACATTTACATTTAATCTCTTTTTGATACTTCCCAGAATATGTTTTTGCTGAATCTGTCTCCTTCCCTTATTCTCCTATTTTGACTAAAATGTGCCATAACCATTAGATCCAGCTCTTAAAAGTACAGGGTCAATTTTGCTTTCCCTCATTTCTGCTGTCAACAGCCAGCATCATGTGAAGACAGAGGGACCTTTTAGAAGTGAAATGTACTTCATTTTGAAACCCTCCATTCATCTGGACGCATAGTTTTAGTTTAATGATCAAGAAATTTTACAGGTCACAGAAGGAGGTTGTCTAATACTGACCTTAATGGTAACATAGATCTACATTTAGAGATCACTGGCACATAGAAGTGGTCACAAGAGGACTGTTATCTGAGCAATTTTTCTTTTTTCAAGCCTTCTTTGGTTCCTTAACAGCCTGCTAGCCCACGCTGTGCACAACAACGTTGTTGTCACTGTTGATGCCCCTACCCGCTTCCAGATAAAACTTGCCACACGTGTTATCTGTACCCAACCAGCCTGGCAGCCCTTTGTTAACACAAGGCACGAGATCTGACCTGGAGGGGCAGCTCCCGGCCAGTGAGGCCAAGCCATTCCCAGTTACACCAGCCTGAACAGCAAATTGGCCGGGAGAGGCCTCAGAGTGGTAAGGAGGTCACAGGAGAGAATGAAGCCATGCTGGCCACAGAGCCTGTCCTCATCCCCCCTGATGCCTTTACCTGGGCTTAAAATTAAAAGCCAGACGCGGTTAGAGGGGAAAAAGGGATTTTACCTCAGTGTTTATTAAGGATCCTTAGATCCAGGCAGGAGCACCCTGCAGGAATGCCCCCCCCGGACCGATGTACGGAATGCATGTTGGAAAATGCACACTGGAGAATGCATGGAAACCACCCTCCCCCACTATGATTCACTTATACAATTATAGATCTTGCATATTAGCATATCTATCATGGATTCCCCAATGGGAGGCTCAAGAGAAGTCCCCTCTTGAGGAATGTTCCCCCTGCATGGGTCTATCTTAGTTTACAGAATGTGTTCTGGAGAGGACCTTGGATTTGGGGCTCTCTGACACCCTAAATACGAAGTTTCCAAGATGTTTAGTCTCTTGGCTTAACAGAACTTTGGGTCTAAGCTAGTTATCAAATTTAGGGAATTACAAGTATGTGGGCTAAAAGCACTTCGGATACATAAAAGCTGTATAAAAGTGTATATGAAAGGAGATATGAGAGGAGTATATGAAAAAGCAAAAAAAATCATTATGGCATCACCCCATGTGAAGCACAGGCTTCTCCTGGTGTCCAGGAGGAATAGGGGTACTTATGGTGCAGTAAGCACCTTGGTGAATGAGCTTTTGCAGAAACAGCAAGCTGGAAATGCCCAGTATCCTGAGGATGTGAAGCTCCAGAGTCATGTTGTGACTAAATCCTCAGAACACAGTGCTTAAATGGATTTTCTGTCTTTTTTTCTCATCTCCAGCTGTGCTCTGCAGTTTGATTCAAACAGTTGCTTCCATGCTACAATTGTACATGCATTAGATAGGAGGCTTCCTCTTCCATATTTCTTCTCCTCTGTTGTTTCCCTACTTTTACTGCCTGCCCTGCAGCCTTGCCCCAGTGGGATTATTCCTTATCTCCCATTACACCTCTGCATGCTCTCCTGACCACTGTGGGAGCTTTTCAGTGTCGGCTGCCTCAGACAATCCCACCATGCCAGTGGTGGGTGCTGCACAGCTGTCCTCCCGTGGAGTGGGGACATTGTACAAACAGTGGCATGTGTCTGGTGTGGTTCTGGCCAGCTCCCATCACATCCTTCTCTGACTCTGTTGATGCTTTTGTCTTTCCAGCACTCTGAACAGTGATACTGATGCACCCCCCCTTGATGCTGAGCTCTTTAAGACACACATTATTAGAGATATGAGTTCTGCTTGAGGAAACCTAATATCTGAAGCTTGGTTAAAAGGTAAGATGTCGCAGTCATGTGAACACAGATGTATGAAAGGGAGACAGATAGATGGGCATCTTGTTTTGCAGTAGGCATTTTCGTGTTTCTCTGAAGAGGATAGTCATAAAACTTCTGTCTTTAGATAAAAACCTACCACTGCTTTCTGTGGAGCCTGGACATAATTTGGTTCCAAGTGAAGACAAACTTCTTCATTTCTTCAACTGTTTGCATGATCATTTTGAGGTTTGTAAGCTCAACTAAAAGTACTAAATTCACACCATTACTGATTTGGATTTTAGTGCCCGAACCTCACTTAATGAGGTATGTTAAGCCTAGTCCTGCTTATCATATCTCCTGTTACAGGGGCGTAATTAATGATGAGTGGAAACCAGGTTTACTGCCCTGCAAAAGATCTTCCATTGTCAAAAATGTTGAGACAAATCCAATGCTTTTCAGAGAAAGAAAGGTTTGACTTCACTCTTTTTGTTAAAGTGGTTTCACTTTGTGTAAGTAAACACTCATTAAGAAGAGTGAGGAAGGTGCTCATTAGGCTTATAAAATGTGCATGGGATGTGGAGGAGACAAGTTCGGATGCCTGTCTCTGTTAATACTGATTTCTTTGAAGGAAATGAAGTGCTTACAATGGAGGAGCCTGCAGAAGCCTCTCCACATGCAGGCAAATGCAGGTAAGGTTCCTGTCTCAACTGTGGAAATTACAAGGACTTGAATCCAAGTTTTCCATGTTTTGGAGCAATTCACTAAAAGATTTCATTCATTCACTGAGGACTGAATGCTCTCTTAAATTGGACCAACAGTTCCCTCTGGGGTTTAGAAATATTTCCTGCCAGAAATGGTACACACATTTTCCCCAACTCAAAAATTTCAGTTTCATTTAACTGACGTTTTCCAAGAAGAAACATATTAACCATTCAGTTCCCTACCACCTTTAGGTTAAACTGAATCTTATTCATTTACTGTTTAGAAAAGGGAGATAAACAGTACTTTCTCTCTCCCTTCTGCAGCTTGCCTACTGTATTCTGTAAACAATTCTCTTGTTTTAGACAAAAAGGAAGGAAGGAAGGAAGGAAGGAAGGAAGGAAGGAAGGAAGGAACAAATATATAAGAAACAGGGTCAGTCTGGCCTCCCTGACAGTTTTTGCTATTGTGTACGACAGAAAAAATCGGGAACAAAAGTAATGGTTCAAGTCCCACTGAACTAAAGTAACTTAGCAATAGGGAATTGTTCACCTCACAGATAGGAAGGAGGTCTCAGTACTTAGTGGATCACCAGTTCACAGGAGGCTTGGTGCAAGTGAAGCTAATTAGAGCGTTCTCCTGGTGTTTGGCACTTGATACAGCCCCAGGTGCGAGGAGCAACCAATACAACCTCTGAGGAGTGACAACCATCAGAGAGGGAAGGTTTCTGTGATGCAATAGATTCTGTACTGCTGGGCTTCAGAGGCATGAAAGACAACTTGTCCCCTTGCCGAGGGAGCTGCTGTCAGCAGTGTGCTCTCTGCCTCTATATGATTACACGCAGACATGTGTACACGCCTGTATGTATAGTTCTTCAAGGGAAAAAAAGGAGGTGAGAATTTCATGGTTTTTCCATTACATTTGCCCTCCAGCTTTTGTGCCAAGCTGAAGAAGAAAGAGAGAGGACATCAGAGAGGAACCAGCCCACACCGTTCTCAGTAACAAGAAAGGTATTTGGTTGTGTTGTCACCCCTGCACCGTGATGTATACAATCAAGAATTCTTGGCAGATAATAAGAACGCTCTGCGATAAATTTGGGTGGTTTGTGGGTGCTAGCAAAGCACTGGCAGCCTATTCTGGAAGGGATCAGAGAAACGGAGCAGGCAGCAGCAGCAAAAGCTTGATTTTCCCCCCTCCTGAGGCAACATGTCTGACACAATTGGCGGCTCATTTCTCCTGCCCTCGGATGCAAGCTGCCTCTGAATGCCTCCCTTGTGCTAGGGCTGGTACTGAGCTAAATGTGGGCCTGGTGCCAGTGATTACAATTCCCATTAGCTGGAATATACATTAACTTCAGAGGTTTCAGACCTCTCCAGCAAGGGAATTGCCTGCTGTATGCATCCATTATTTTTCTGGAAGAGAAAGAGCTCTGTTTCGTGCCTGTTATTAACTCACACAATCTGTTTGTTTTGGTTTATTCTGGGATTTTTTAGGAAGCTGGCACTGTTAAAAACAGTTTTATAAAGGCCCTGAGGCAGTTTTGTCACCACAATGTAGCATTTTGTGCTGTCATGCAACGTGGCACTGGGCTGCAGCTGCTGGGGATGAGGATATGCCCCAGGCACAGGCAGCTCCTGGAGCCCGGTGGGATGGCTGGAGGTTTGCACCTACCTCTGCCCCACCACCTACATGCACACGAGGTGAGAGGATGCCCTGTGAGCCCGAGCAGGGAGCCAGGGATCACAGCTCTGAAGTCTCCTGAAAGCTGCAGAGATTTAAAGCAGTTTTGAGAGCTCTTTTAAAGCCAGGGCACATTACCTGTGCTTTCCACTCCCCTTTGCTTCTTTATCCTTGATCAAATCTCCCATCCTGGACAGATTCTAGCTGTAAGCCTGAGTTGTTAAATCAGTGAGCTCTCTCCTCTCCTGAAGCCTAAGATACAGTCTAGGGCTTTAAGATGCTATACACTTTACAGCTGTTTATCAAGAAAAATCCTGGTTTACAAGTCTGAAAAATGTGTTTTGAACAAAAATCCAGCACTTAATATGTTCAGTTTATTGATTGTTACTTTAGTCTGTGCAGCCTAGGAGATTTAATTGGTTCTGACCTCCTTTTCCTCTCCAACCTGTGTGTTATTTTCTGTGCTGTCAGTAAAACTGTGTCTCAACTCTTATCACTGTGATATAGTTGCTGTTTCGCTAAAGGGAGCCAAAGAAAGTCCTGGATGAGTGAGTAGCTAATATCTGCTGTCGCTCTTCTGTGTCCTCACACCTCCCTACACCTGAAACAGGGATCTTGATTTTTAATCTGAAGAATCTGGTCACTTTTTTCATCTCCTAAGGCTTCTAAACAAATCTGTGTGCTAAATATCACTGTTGGTTATGTCAGCTGGGAATCCTTCAGGATGTGACCTCTTTGAATAGAATAAAGTGAAAATTCCTTTCTCCCTTCCTTCATCTTGGTGGCTCATTGCAAACATAGGCACGGTGTGGAGGATTGATCAGACACCTAAAGCACCCCAGGGCATCAACAGAGGTGAGGGCTTTGTGTGCTTAGTGTGGCACAGACAGGCTCTGGCTGAAGGATTTTAGAGTCTAAAGAGATAAATAGATGAGCAACAAGGGCAGCACTGTCCTTCCTTTTCTGCTCACAGGTAAACTAGGCAGAAAAAAGTCAATGTTTTACTCAAAGTTTGCCTTTTACCTGAAGCAAATGTTTACCTGCATCACACAAAGAAAGAAACGGAAGTGTCCCCAAATTACTTTTGAAGACCTTTGACATGAAATTGTTCTCATATTTGAAAACTTTGCTGCTTTGGGAAAAGACGAATTGGCTCCCTGGAGGTGTGACAGCTGAGTATACTGGTAGCAAGGAAAAGTAACTCTTGCCTCTCTAAAAATATGCACATTCTCAGTGGATCTGAGGTGACAGACACACATCAGACCTCCCATTTTTGAGGAGGTTTTGTCTTCCTGCATCCTACCTACCTGCAAACTGGTTTAAGGGACTTATTTAGAGACTAGGAACTATCGATTTCCATTTTGCAGGAAAAATACAATTGGTTTGTGATTCCTCGGTGTAAAAAAGCTCAGTGGGGCAGGGATGGCTCATTTTTCCAGAGGGCAGTGCTTGGTACCTGAAGGTTCAGGCTTTGCTTCGCAGGCCACCTGTTGCATCTCTCATTGCTTTGTTCACATGGCTGCCCAAGAAGAGCTGGACCACCCTTCTGCTTCTGCTTGAAGAGAATAATTTCAGTTGTTCTCTCACCTCACTCCTGTATTAAGTCCCCCACCCTTCCCTGAAGAGCCCCACCAGTGCTCCACTGGAGTAAACAAGTGGGAATATCAGCGTGTTAAAAGGCAGCAGCAGTAGACAGAAGTCTTCAGATCAGGAATCAAACTTCCATGTTGCGCTTCCCTTTGACTCTGCTTCTATCTCAGGTCTTTTGCACAAGAGCCCAGGTCTGTTCAGCTCCTGTGTCTGTTTGCTGGTGTCATAACCTCACCTGCATCTGGCACCCACTCCTAACCCTGCCCTTCTTCTGTCATCCTCTTCTCATGATCCAATCTCATCCCACTCCAGTTTGAGCCTTCATGCAATGCCACTGCATAACATCCCACCTCTAATATTATCACCATATAATCCATCTTTTTTTTGTGTCTCTAATCTCTTAATTTTATAATTATTAGCCAGAGTCCTTGCCTTTCTCTTTACCCCAGAACAATTTTATCCACAATTTCCATAATCTGATGAATCTTATACTCAGAACTGAAATGTAAAATCTCTAGAAAGCTCTGGTCTGACTGTCCTTGATAATGAGTGGAAATGAGTTTATGTTCAGCATTTGGTGTTTTCACTCTGCTCCTGAGATAGCACCAGTTATTCCTGGGTTTGTATTGTCAAGCTCTGTTCTTGTTTTCCTTTGGATTTAACATTTCATAACATTTACTGAGGAGACTTCTTTTTTTCTGCAGTTCTGAGGATTTAATCATGAAACTCCCCCTGTGAATGCTCACTGCTGTCATTACTGGCTTTGCAGGCTGAAAAGCAGGAAATGCTCTGCATAGCTGACCTTCCTTTATGATATTAGCAGTGATTTGTGACAGATACTTCTTGTCTGCTGCATTTCAGACCCTGTTTTACAGTAGCACTGCTAACAGCATTTTCTGTTGCTTAACTGTAAGTCACGGCCCTGGTGTTTTCACTGGCTTTGTGCCACTGGAGCTTAAACTGGCGGCCAACAGGTTGCAACAAAGCAGAACCGATGGGATCTTTGGAGAGTTAAATTATCCAAAAGGGTTATGCTGCATTACCCAGCAAGGTCTACGTGCTTGTAGGCAGGTATAAATCCTCAGAGGGTCTCTCGGGGAGGTGTAGCTGAAGTGATTTATATCAGCAACTGCCCAAGCAGCCACAAGGAATGTTAATGGTCTGCATTTTATAAAGGGCAGCAAGAGAAATCAGCCTCCCATCAGTGACTTTCTGTGCTAGCTCCTGCTGACTACTGGCTCCTTCTCCTGTCTCCGTGCTCCTTCCACTGCGGATTGCTGTGGGCAGCGGCGCCCTGAGTGATGCTCGAGGGACTGAACAAAAAAGGCCCTGGCATATGCATCATTAGGTAGCACCAATAATTTCTAGGTAGTCTAACACACATTTGACCAAAGCTGCCTTACTGACATCATTTTTATGAACTCTTGGTTTAGGGAAGACCCTGGCTCACTGTTGCTGGGCTGGAACTGAGAGCATCACTCTGAGCTGTATTCACAGCTCCAGTTTCAGTATCCAGGCTATCTGTACACTGCCTGGGGAGAAAGCCTGATTTCTGAGAATGTTTCACATAATCCAGGCAGAAACACAGAGACCATCTAAGCTAGTCAAGAGGAAATACCAAGAAGAAAGGGACGTAATAAAGTTTGTGTCTCTTTGGAGCTTAAAGCTAGTGGGGGTTGTTTGTCTCTGCTCAGGTTTTCATGGCAAACATGAGTCCTCTCCCTATCTTTTGTTTCTAAAGCAGGAGAGAGATCTCTTCTTCGACACTTAACACACTCAACTAGGAACAAAGAACCTGGATTGAAATACCTCCTCTACTTGAGGCAACTTGAACTTTCGTCTTTTATATGAGCTTGGTGAGTAATGCAATATCGATGGAATGTATCCTGCTTCCAAACAAAAAGGATGGCTAGGCAGTAAGACCTGCATCTCACTGTGATGTGTGAGTGCTGTGATCGTGGCAAAAAGCACCACCCTCCTTTTCCTTCTCTCTGCCACAGTAAATATTTAATTACCTCCCACAGATAGCAAGAGATTCAGCAATAGAGTAGAAAAGCTTCATCCCAGAAGATCCTGTAATTCAGGTCTTACTCTATTTCTTATAGAGTATATCCACATCTCCTTGGGCAGAGAATGGGCTGAGCCAGGACACCTTATAAAGCAGACAACTTCTCAAACACACAAGTCACAGAGTAAAATATGTTCCCCATCTGCTTCCTGAATATGTGGAAAAAACTGAAATGTGCAACATGGGACTTGAGAAGGAGCCTTTGCAGTCATATGTTTCTGTAAGTATTAAGACAAGTCTCAATATTTTGTTTGAAATATGAACTAGGATGTGAGAAGCTCTGTTTTTTAAGGTAGGTACAGGGGTACAAGCGTTTAAGAAGCCTCACAGGGGAAGCTCAGGCACACAAGGAATTCAGATATCTGCAAAGCTGCATGTGCAGAATTTAAATTTCAGTTATTTAAATGTAAATCTCTAAAGTATCAGCTCAGCATCTAAGTGCTCCTGTGAATGTGAGCTCAGGCAGCTAGATGCAGGCAACAAGGGAGCTCTGGGGCACAAGGACAGCTAAAAGCTGCCTTAAAATCCCTTCCAGCTTCCAACTCATGGCACTGTGTGGCCATGTAAGGTTCATCCTGGATGTGGCTGCTCTGGGGCTTGGTGAGATTCTAACATTCAAACTGTTGTTGCAGGAAGATGCTCAGCTGAGGGGCCAACAATAGTCATTATGGACTGTGGGATTCAAATGGCACTAATTTCAAAAGATCTTTTCTTGTCCTAGGACCTTGTGCTCAGCTATTTTTTCCCCCTCTCTTTGTGCTCCTTGTTAAGAGGGTATTTCTTTGCCTTTTGAAAAAGCTACTTTCTTTTTTGGGTAGGTGGCAGTGGTGCTGTGTGAGCTCCTGCAGTGTCAGATCAGTCCCTTATATTTTGGGCAGGGGAATGGATCTGCTCTCGGTGTCTGCCCCCAGCTCTACCATCAGTTCATTCAGTGAGTGAGTCACTTCGTGTGGATGTCTCCATTTCTCCATCCCTGTGGTGGGCAGGACACCAGCGTCTGTGTCACGCACATTGTTCCGCTGTGCTGGCAGACTGGCAGGCAGATCCTGCACTGCCTATGGCACAGGGCAGGGCTCTGGCTGCAGAGCACAGTTTCTTGCTCTTGGAGGAACTTTCCATACACAGTCTGTTTTCCTTTTGAAACAGGGTAAATCTAAAAAAAAAAAAAAAAAAAAAAAAAAAAAAAAAAAAAAAAAAAAAATCAGTCGTTTGACAGAAGATTTCCAAGGGACACTTTGACTGAGGTATCAGGACAGACTTCAATCCTGCCTTGGGTTTGGGAGAAGCTCATCAGAGCTGGAGCTGAACTGACATCATGAGCTGGTATTCCCCAGTGAAACAGAAATTATTTTCCTTGGAAGACCCACAGGCTCCTGATCCCCCACTGCCTTGCTTCCCCTCTCATTCACTTTTTAGATTACGTTATTTTATACAATGAGCTACTAAAAAGAACATAAGGGACACCCCACTTGATACACTAGTCATGTCAGAGCATCTCCTGGGAAATTCAGGATTTCCATGTATCCAGGCTGAAGCTGTCCTTCCACCATGACTGCATCTGTGATGGGAAGAAAGACAGCTTTGGAGTACCACTACAAGCCCTGCTCTCACCCAGCCTGCACTGCAAAAGGGCAGCTGGCAGCTTCCCTGTTGTGTCCTCGTGCATTTCTTCCCACCCTGCCCTATTTCCAGGTTCCTCGAAAGGGCCTGTGGGAATAGCAGTGACAGACAGTCACTGACAGCATCAGGATGGAGGACTCAAATGGAAAAGTTGCTAGTTAGTGTCTGGTCGTTGGAGTTGCATAAATGCCCATTTTCACCTCAAAAGCCTGCCAGAGGCAGCAGTCACACCTTTCCTGCGCTTGAAAAGTCTCCCAGGTACTGGGAGCACTGGAGGACTCGCAGCTCCAACACCTAAATTCGTGAGACTTGGTAAAACATAGATATTCACCTTAGCATAGCTGTGACACTCAAGTCTAGCACTACACTGATTTAAGACCTGAACATTGACCAGCCAGCAGCCGTCAGCCTCCTGGCTTCAGCAGCATGGCACCCTGTCCTTCTGGATGCATCTTCAGGATGAATTCTTCACTCTAAATCTCCCCTGCTATATACTTCCAAAGCGATGTAGGCATGGTTAATATTTATAAATAGTAAGGATTTCTACTCTGCTTCAGCACTCATTATAGTTGCAGTGATTCAAACCTCCATCATAGACAGGAACTGCCTTGAGCTGAAATTGAGCAACTATCTAATAAAATATAGTCATGAGACGAATAGGAGTTATACAGTTGAAGTGCCCTGAGCATGCTTGAAAGATTTATTTCCTGGCTTCCTCTGGAGGGCTTTTTAATAGGGAGGATTGGACTCTGTGTGTGTATATATATATATATATATATCTCTATATAAGAGAGAAAAAGATTTTACAGTTTTAAGGGGGGAAAGGACATTCACACTTCTTGAGGAGATGCTACAGAGAAAGCATTGTTTATTTTGCATGGACCTGTTATATTTACAGCTGCTAAATTTCCTGTAGGAAAACAGATGTGAATGCATCACTCACAGTCTTACAGACAAACTTGCCATACAGTTGTGGTACACGCAGAGAGACACTCAAAGCTGTAGTGCCTGAAGACTGCACTGTGCAGCGGGATGTTGAACCACACATGGATAGAGGTTGTATTTGGGCTCAGATGAGGGAGAAGCTGCTGGAGAGGATTCTGTAGCCAGACTCAGATTAAGGAGAAATAAATAACAATTAAGAAATATAATATATTATGTAACTTCAGAGCAACATCTCCAGGGTCTGAAAAAGGAGAGCTTAGTAATTATTTCATACTCTCCCATCCTTTTGATCTGTATGCCTGTCTTACCACACATCTCTTCTGTCTCAGATGCAACTCCTCTGATATTCCTGGGATATTTGCTCCAGAGGCTGGAATTAGAAGGGAAATTAGGCAAGGAAATTCCTAGGACTCTTCTCCTCAACCTGTCTAGGCTGGATATATAAAACAGTGACAATTAACAAATAGAGGAACTGTCCCATTGTTACCAGCCAGAAGACACAGACATTCTGCAGGGTTGTCTCTAGAACATGGTTCTGATTCTGGCTTAGGGAGGGATAGAGCCTGTCTGGTCTCCTTAATCCTCTCTTATCAGCTGTTATTACCTTAAATGTAAGAAATTACGCAATAAAGCACCTCAGAAATTTCCATCCATGCTCTCCAATTAATGTTGTAAAGATGTTCCTTTGTTACCCCCCAGGATTTTAAGTTCTCTCATAATTAATTTTCTTCCATTTCTCAAGCCTGCAATATGCATGTCAAGTAATCCTTCTTCCTTTTTTACATGACTTTAAAACATCTAGTTCACAGACCCTGCTGATGTTAAGATCATTACTGATCATCATCTCAGAGTTGGCCAAGCTGATGACTGACTCTACCTCCTTCGAGAACAACTCATCCTATCCTAAGCGACCTGAGCAAAGAAGGAATAATCCTCTCCCTTTCTCTCTCCCCCTCTCTAGGGAACATAGAGCTCTGTTCCCTCCAGCTCTGTAATTGCTGGGCAGACACACGAGTGAGCCCATGCCTAACTTTAACCCTGCATTCAGACCCTGATATGTTATGGTAACAAGAGCATATACAGAGAGAGTTGGTGAGCCACCCTCCACTTGAATTGCACCTTTTGTCATCTCCTTGGCATGTAAAATACTGTCTTGCATTCATGTGCTGTTCATGTGGGAGTAACCTGAGGCAGTCTGAGCACAGGAAAATCTGTATATGTAGGAAAAGAAGTGGAGTTGCCTTCAGCAAGACAACCTTATTTGACTCTCCTCCTTCCTTTACAGCTGGTGTTTCAGCTGGGACGGAGAAGAATGAGGGGACTGAGGCTCAGGCCAGATGTTGGCATCAGGCACACAGGAGTTGAACAGGTTTTCTCCATGCCTTCCTGCCAGTGCACATTAATCCTGGGCCACAGTGCCCTCTGTCATTCTAGCTCTTGATCCCTTCCCTTAATCCTTCTATTTATACCTTCTGAGCTGGAGTCTCCTTTCTTATGTGCCAGTTTTACACCAGTATAAATTCATGGACGCCTGTGTGTTTGTTACTGGCTCACTCCCATCCATAAAAGAAGAGAATTAGACTTATCACTTCTGGATACCAAATAGAGTATCCCCTATCCCTTGCTTCTGTAAATACTCCTTTTATTCCTATTTTTCTTCAGCCAACACATAGGAGCCTGCTGTTATTCTGGTGCTATATTCCCAAAATGTACCCACGATGCTGCTGCTGAAGCTGTGTCAGGGACAGTGCATACCTGCAACTTCCTCCACGCTGAGTCAGTCTGGATAAACTCTTCCAGGGTTGTGTTCCTTGGCACCAGCATCAGCCAGGAGATGTCTATAAGTAGCCTTTTATTTTTTTCACCTTCACCCCTCCACGTTCAGCCTGGCTGATGTAGACTGCCCTTAGGATTGTTGTGTTCCTCACAGTTCCATCGAGGAGAGCCAGTTAAGGATTTGGACCTTCCTGTTCTCCATGCCGGCCAAATGGAGGAAAAGGCCAGGATTTCTCTTGCCTAGAACTGAAATCTAAAGGCAGCATGATATGTTATTAATAAAGCAGTGATTATATGAATCACAGTAGCAAAATGTTCTTGCAGAGCTCAGGCCCCACTCCCTGACTTAAGCCTCCAAGGGCGGCTGTCCATCATTCCAGAGGAGGGATTCACCTTGGACAGGGCTTAGAGCATAGCCCCCTGTGTTACAGAGGAGTAGCTACACTTCCAGAGTCTCTTTTAATGAAGATACTTGTGGCTGTTTATTGGACAAAAATAAATTCCAACTGGCCCATATAACAAACGAAACTCAACTACAAAAATGTAATGATATTTATTCAGCCAGCTGCCAGCAAACTCACATGCACTATGAGTCATTCCAGATGTGGATAAAAACAAAGTCTGTCTGTGAATGTAAGTTTCCTGATCCCGAGGAGACTTGGTTTGGGAGAGGAGCTGTGCGCTGACTTCAGCTCGACTCAGAAGAACAGACAGGTTCTTCTGCAAAGGGGGAGGAGGAGAGGAAAAGCCATTATTTATTCCTGAAAAGAAAAGGAGCTGGGAAATAAAAAATCTACTATACAGCTAGACATACATATTCTTTTAAAGAGAAGGATGCTTTGGAAGACTTTGGTGCTGCTGCTGTTCTATTACAGTGCTCATGCCACTGTGACCCACAGATGGAGCAGAGGTAAGATTTAAACCTTAAAAACTACTTAAGAGAAAAATTTGAGTTGTAGATTTGGTCTGAAATTATATTGCATTATACATGTGTATATATATATTTATGTGTATATATATACATACACACAATTATACAATTTTTCCCTCCCTACTCTGGAATTTTTTTCTCTGTTAAACAGGTCAACTAAATATATATATACATAAATAGAAAAATACACATGAATAAGAGCAAAAAGATAAAATTATATTTGTATTCTATTATAATAAAAATTTATAAAATATTCCAAGAACCAGAATTACGTTCTTGCACTTTTTCCTTTCTCTCTTCTTCCTAATTTTTCTCAGGCATTAACAAAAAGTGTGGTATGAAACCTTAAAGTGAAAGCCTATGCAGTCACAGGTGGCATAATCTGCTCTAGCGGGATGATACCTGGTAATAGGAAAGAAAAGAATGCCTAGATTGTGCAAGGTGCCTGGGAATGCTTCTACCCTGCCCTGGCAGAGGAGCACAGATAGCACAGAGAAAGCGACCTGATGTGATATCAGGCTTCAGCTGCCAATGTGACAATTCACAGCCGTGGCATATTTGTATTCGAGTGTGTGACAGCAGCATATGGAGTGTTTGGGGACTACTGGATTGCACAGGAGATACTTGCATCAAAGCTACTAATGATGTCCTTTCCCTTTTTTGGTTTTATTCTCTCCTCTGGTATTTGGCATGGGTTCAGAGGCTGCTAGAAGTGGAGAAAGGAAACACCTCCCAAAAGATTTATTTGGTTCTGATATTGAGATTCACAGACGTTTAAAGGAACTGGAGTCTGCTAAAAAAACAGAGCAGTCAAATGCCTTCCTCTCTACTCCAGTCTCCCATGTCTTCCTCATCATAGCTGATACCATTCTAGTCTGCCATTTGTGTTTGGTTTTTGATTTGTAGGAGAGGGAATGGTTGAGGGAATTAATGGAGAGCTACACAATCCTGCCCAGGCTGTATGAATGCTTAATTTTTCCTTACAACGCTTAATTGTTCCTTACAGAAATCCCTGCTGGTGGGAGCTCACTGGCAGGGCATTGACCTGGGACTCACCACGGCAAGTCCTTTCCACAAGTTTTTATTCAGACTCTTGGCTGATATTGCATGAGTCATTGCACCTGCATGTACCTTACTTTTCTCTTCTGGTATAAGACAGGAAATAGCACCAGTTTTCATCATAAGAACCTGTAATTCTGTGGGTAAGAATTTGTCATTCCAGGGATGACACAAAAATGTGAGAAAATCAGAATTAGATCTGTATACATTAAAAAAAAAACCCACAACCTCACCCTTTGGAAGAATGATGTCACCTTGCCTAAGAAATGGAAAAAAAATTTTGAAAAAGGAAAGGGAGTTCATTTTCATGGAATAATCACTATGCAATTTAAGGATATCCTTCACTTTTGCTAACACACTTATTTTAATTAAACAACATCTCAACCCTAAAAGGAATTGATGCAACTATTAAAGTCCAATTTTAATCACCATGAATATTTAAAGAAAAACATCAGAACTCTATTTTGCCTTCTGGGAAAGCAGATTTTTTCAAGCTGGAAGCTCTAGCGCTTGTTTTTGGAGACTTCAGAGGGAAGAGAAGATTCATTTCCTGTTGTGATTAGGAGTTCAGTTGTCACAAATGGTGTGTGCGGGCATTTTCTGAGGAGGAAACCAGATTTCTTTTCCACATCTACTGGGACTTTTCTGCTCTAAAGATGTTTTAGAGGCATGACTCCTTCATTAGTAACTACTTCAGTGAACCTCCACTCCCCTGAACTGTGTCAGCCCAACAAAATCTGCAGTATCTAGAGAGGGTCCAAACACTATCTTAGTTTTTGAATTGCTTAGACACCTAAGATAAAATTTGACTGCTGGGAAATGACACATTCTTCTGCACAGTCAGAGCTCTTCCCTCCCTCCACTAATGACAACTGAGTCTTGTTTGGGTTAAACCTCAGTCATCTAAGCCTTATCCAAGTCCTGATCTGAATTTTACAATGAAAAGGCAAAGACAGGTCTGGCGGAAATGTCAGATCTGTGTATCATCACCATGTTGACTTGTCATCCAGATTGTTTACAAAACAGTAGGGCAAAGACCTTGCTTTAATTGCCAGCAGTTGTTGTTTGCAACAGAAACGAGCAGTCAGTATTGTATACAACAAGGTCTGGCTTTTACCATTTTTCCACTGGGAAGCACTGGGGCAGCCTGGGATCCCCAACCCTTGGAACCAATCGTTCAAGCTTTGGCTCAAGCAAAACCCAGACATGAGAAAAGATGAACACACTTTGTGCCTGGTGACTGGGAAATCCCGGCTGCCACCTCCCTTTTCCCTTTGCTTAAAAGCGTCAGTGAGTGGGGGGGAAAAAAAAGGCATTTCTGGCAGGAAAACAGAGTGCTTTATTCTTTCTTTTTTCTTTTTAAACTGCCTCAGCCCTTTGCATTAAAAATATCACACACGCTCCTCAGCCTGCCTTGACTGAGTTGTGAACACTGGTCCAGAAATCACAGGCAAAGCTCAGCCTTTAGGATGGGCGTGTTTAGAATAATAAAGAAAAGATCCTGACTGATGATGAAATAATTTTCTTGTCATCACCTCAAGTTTCCTTGAGCCTCTTGTAGGCTTAGCTGCATGGACTTTCCCTCTCAGATTTTGTGAAGTTCCTGTCTAGGGAAAAAAGGTAATGAAAAAAAGTAATTAAAAGTCTCTACTGACTAAGTATTATTCCCTATGCAATGGCAGAGGTGAGGTTATATAAATTTCTTAAGGTTCCAAATAAGAATTCCAGATTTTAAGGGATGTTTTTGCTGGAGAAACCAAGGGAAAAATCCTGAGTTTTGACAACAAAAAAAGCAAAATACCCCCTCCATGCAGCTATGGCAACCAGAGACAGTGTCACTGCTTGCCAGTTGCTTCCATCAAACTTTGAGAAGTACCAATCCACTGGAGAGCAGGAGCCAGCCTTATGAGCATTACAAGAGCTGTCTGTTCCCTGAGGAGAAACCCTAAGGCAATCCTTATTAGCACATCTCAGCTGGCTGGAGTTTATTTGCTGTAAAGGCTGCCTGACTCTAATAAATGGGACACACAAACAGTAGCATTCTTGCTGTGTGGTTCCTCAGGGAGGGAAGATGCAGATTTCTTATGGCTCTGGCTTTTGGGCAGTGCAGAAGCAGCTGCAAGGGTAAGCTCACCCCTCAGTGGAGGCTGGAAAAGGAGATGTTGAAAGACACAAAATAAGAAGCTAAAATGCTTTTCACCAATCAGTGTCAAAAGGATATACCAGCACCACAGAGGTTTCGTGCTTTTGGGAGTTTTGTGCTGTTCCTTCCAGACCTCAAAAGCAGCATTACAGTCCCATCCAGATCTATCTGGTCCACGTGCATTATTTTCTACCCAGTCTCTAGTGGCTGGTGAAAGTCAAATGGCTGTTTGAGAGCACCAGGGGAAGAGTTTGCTCTTCTTAAATATTTCCTGCAGAACGAATTGCTTGAACAAACAGAAGGTCCATCCTCCTTGATTTCCCCACAGCGTTGCAAACTCCTCTTTTTTTTTATTTGCTCTAGTGCTGTGGTAGCTCAGTTTGTGAGTTTGATGGAGCAGTTGCTACCTGAGAAACTTTTGCCAGCTACTTCTGTTTGTGGGCTTAGTGGGAGCAGGCTGGCAGCTCTCCAGTGCCAGGAGAGGGAAGGCTGTGTAGAAGAGAAAGAGACTGGCTGTTGCTAGAAAGCCAGCCAGTGCTCCTGTAAGGAAGCAGGGTTTATTATATTCTAATCTCTGCTACCATTTGGTTGCTGGTGATTTGATCAAGTGCCTCAGAAATTAGAGCACGCCCTTCATCCCCACTCCTTTCATCTTATTTCCCTCTCTTCCCTGCTGCATCTGATGTTGCATCCTTACAGCCAGGCACTCCCTGCTCAAGCAACTTCTGGAGTTCCACCACCGACAGTAACCCTCGTTTGACATTTTTGGCTTGGAGAGCACGAGCAAAGGGAATGTGGCTTGAACACAGCCTGTAATTGCAACACAGATGGTCAAACACACACATTTATGTACCCAGTGCTCCTTCAGTGAACCAGGTTATGGTCTGGGTTATTTGATATGTGACAAGGTTTCCAGAGATCTAGCTCAAGTGTAAAAAGAAGTTACATCAGCTGGACCAGCTACCAGAAATTTTTTAATTGTAACATCTAACCAACTTCCTTTAAATTCTATAAAGACATTGTTATACAATTCTTAAAATGTGCAGTGTAAATGAAAGGTATGAAATGCTATCAAACAGTGCCAGCTCTGTCCAAGCCTAGCTGTGTAAAGAATATTACTTCTTGTGAGGAAAATGCAATATTTCCCTTTTCTCTGGCTCTCATGTGATCACTTGGAAAACTGCCTCAATTGCCCAAAGTTCCCTGCTTGTTGGGCCCATTCAGCAACCTCACTGGAGCTGCAACAAGCGTGATCAATCTGCTGCAAAAGCTTTTCCCACCCGCCTGAGTCTGTTCCATGGGTCTGCCCAGTTCCTGGGAATGCATGTTTGTAGGCTGGAGTCCCCTGATGCAAATTATTTCTGCACCAAATATTGCAACTCTGTCTGTCAGGAGATGAAGGCACATCCTGAAGAAGGTCCGGAAAGGGATTAGTTATTAGTGCAGCTGCAAAGGTAGCTGGAACATCACAGTCTCTGAATAGATTTTAACCATGGTAGGATAAATATCCAATAAGGTAGAGCTGTGACTGTAATCAAAATCCATTCTAGCATGTCCTGATTCCCCAAATGCTCCTTTAGGGCCAGACTTAATTAATTTAACCTGCATGGAGGATGATTCCTGAATCAGAATTCACGGTGGATTCACAGTGAACCTGAAAGACATGCAAAGGATGCTTAAAAAAAAAAAATCAAAGTTTCTAATCTCTTCTAGGGCAATGATGCTAAACTGTGATGAGATCAGAGGGAGGATAGATTATGGAAGTTTCCACGTTTTAGTTTAAATCACAGATGGATTTTGTACTCTATAAAAGCAGTCATGCTGTTAAGAAGGAAGGATCTAAGTGATTCTGAGACTTCATTCACCATAGGAAGCAGCCAAAAAATGGCTAAAGCTTACTGCTCACACAGTTATAAAGTTAAAAGGAGAGAGGAACTAGACAATCATGAGGAAATCTGAGTAAACAACAAGAGGAAGACACATGAAGTAAAGCTGTTTTCTCTTTGATATGTGCTAGACTAAATGAGAACTCTTTGCTTGAAAATGGCACCTGTAGAATCTTCCTGGTGATGCCAGTTCCACCCCAGTACTGAGGACTGGCAAGTCAGTAAGATACTTGCTGCTTTGGTCATCTTTTCCAGAATTCCTGCAGGCTGTAGTGTCACATCTATTTACCTCAGTTCCAGGTATGGAACTGTCCTGGGATCTGGATCCGTTTGCACAAAGGTCCTCCTGTCCCAGCCAAAGTTAATCTGGGAAGCACCTCCTGCCCTTTAAGTATCTCTTTCCACTTTCACCTGGCAATAGCTCCCTTCACCTCACCTCTGACAACCACCTCACTGCTCCTAGTGCCTGTTGATCAGAGTGTGTTCACTTCCGTAGGTGAAGCAGCTCTGTGGTGAATGAAATAAACTCGTGTAAAACACTGAGTCCCCTCCTGGTTACCTTATACTCAACTGCTGGGAGACCAGAGACCTCCATGGTACCTGGCATTATGCAAACGCACTGAATAAAATATAATCTGTCCTTCTCCAGAGAACTTTCAGTGTAATTAAGGAGAGGAAATGTTAGCGTCCTTTTTCATCGTGAGGCACAGAGTCATTAAATCTCTTGCCCCAAATCTCTTCAGGAGGACTGTGTGAGTGCAGTCCTGTGTATTGTTAATAGCTGTGATTTATTTATTTTTTTTTTTAAATTCTGTTTCTGAAGCATAAAGTGCTTTTCTTGTTTTCTCGGGGTAGATCATGCCAAGTTCAGCAGGAGTGTAATGACTTCTCACGCAGAAAGAAATCCTGTCAGAAGCACTGAATAGTACAATCTAATTGAAAGGGAAGTCAGCAGGCCTTAATGAACATCATCGGGCTGCAGAGGCTCTGATTATTCGGATAGTGACAAGATGCAAATTGCTGAGGTAAAGAGCTGAGTGGGGCAGCAATTAACTTTGCACGCAGTGCCTGTGCCCAGGTTCAAGGCAGGGCAGGACCCACAGGGCAAGCCCTGGGTGCTGGAGGAGAAACTGGTGATTGCCAGTTTCTGGCAGAACTGGTGATCCCCAGTGGTTCTGCTGAGGGGAGCTGAGCCCATCCAAGGTGCAGAGAAGCCAGCTGGGTACACGGACCTGGCTGCAGCAAAACAGGGAGCTATGCAGGTGTCCTGGTTTGAAGGGGCCAAACCAGCTCGTCCCTTGCTTTAACTTGAAAACCACTTAAATGTGCAAACCGGCACGACAAAAGTCAACAACAGTGTTTGTGCTCTCAGGAGTGAGGCCACAATTCATTATCTGGAATTTGGTTTCCTATAGTAACCTTGATTTTTAAAATCTTCCAGCCTGAAGGAGTTATTTGTTGTTTAAAGGGTTTCACAGCAAAATGGCACTGGCGTGGGTGAAGGTGATGCAGGTCAGATGTACAGAGAGCTGATGCTGGGAAGCAGAGAGGGAAATGTATCAAAGCATCATTGAAAGGGGAAAAAAAGGCAACTTGAGAATAAGCTGCAAATAACACTTGTTATTTAACACAAACAAAAAATCCCAAGGGGGCTGTCATCTGTGGGGTTTTCTCTCTCACTGGCAGGAAAGAAAGTCAAGAAAGGGATCCTGTATGTCTCAATTGTCCCTGTGCCTCTCATTTAACCCAAATCCTGTTTAATTTGGCTGTTGCTATGGCAGTTTTATGATATATCCCCTACAGCATACTTGCACATTCAGAGACATTAAACCAGCCCATGTCTGCACCACAGGCTGTGGTGTTTCCATGCCTACTCAGTGACCAAGCCTCAGCCTGTAACTCCTTTTACCCTCCCTGAGATGCTCCAGGCTGCAGCAATAACCTGTCTCCACTTCTCCTGCTACCACAGTGCTTGTGACAGCACGAGCTCAGTGCTGGGCTGGAGACTGAGAATGTGAGGAGGAGAGAAGCAAAGTTAAATAAGCTCCACTGCTCCCAGCTTCCACAAACATTCCTTTCCTCTGGTGAAAGCGTATGTGAGGCCTTTCCTGGCCCAGTTTGCTGGTTAGGTTTGGCAGCCCCCCAGTTCCCCTGAGAGCAGCACGCATACCACTCGTCCTCTGGAAATTCCTCCCTAGCCACAGGGAAACAGGTCACCAGCCAGGAGCCAGGCTCCAAACCACTGAGTCTCTCTCTCTGCTCAGGAGGAGCCAGGTAGGTAGCTGAAAAAAGTTGCTGAGAAAGGGAAAAATAAATTGTTCAGTGCTCAGAGGTTATTTGGGTGGAAATGGAACAGTGGAAGGACAGTGCTGTGCTTCAGTCTCATCTTGGAGACCCAAATTCACAAGGTCTTCTGTGATGCCTGCCTGGCCCCCTCACCGCCTGGCACCGCACAGGGGAAGCAGAACACTTCAGATAGGTTTTGCCTAATTGTAAAGAGAGTAAGCTGCTCTGGGCTGGGTGTGGATATCTGCTGCAAGCCAGAACATCAGGATTTAATAGTCTCCATCCATTTGGCAGGTGGTGGCATGCCACAGAAGGACTTGATGTTTCTAATCTCTTCTCTGTCTTGGGAGGAGTAGAAACTTTCCAGTCTGACAGGGATAATTTGAGCCACAAAGAGGGAGACAGAGACAAAGGCAAAGGATGGATATACTGAGAAAGAACAGGGAAAAAGCTGGAGGTAAAACTGAAAGTGGTATGAAGGAGAGGAAAAACGAAGATAAAGGAAAGGTGCAGAGAGAGAGAAAATGTATAAATATGGATGGGAAATATTAAAGTTCACATCCAGTCAAGATTAGAGTAGCATTGTCTTCCTTGTCAGCATGGTATGCATCCCCATTTGAACCCACGCTTCAGCAGATGCCCATCTGTGACAGCTGGTCTTCATCTTACCCATCTGCCTCTCAGGCTCTTGGAATGGTTGCTCTTTGGAGCTGGCATTGCCTTTTTCTCATGTAAGCAGGACTCAAGTTTATTTCTAGTCCCCAGCAGCCTCTCACCCTACCAGGATGTCGAGAGCTTCTAATCTGGGCAATTGACCTCTAGTCACAGTATAAAAAATTGCTGCTACTGAATCATCAGTGTGTCAGGATTTCTTCACTTTTTTTAACCCCTCCCTTTGATCTAAACTTTGTAGGTATGCAAAAAGGCTCTTGCCACTGCCCAAGAAACAGCCCATTTTATTCCACAGAAGCTGCAAGAAACTTGCAGTTTTACAGGACTGTAGAGCTACAGGATTTCCCATAAACATCAGTTATAAGAAACAGCACCACAACTGCACAAGTCCCTGTATCTCCCTAGCAGTCCCTGGACAAATGGGTCAAGTTTTGAAAGCCCTCAGTTTCCTCCCTGGTTTTCATAATGCTAACAGCCATGACATTACATTTTGTTTATGCTTGGCTCTGAAGAAATACAAAGTGTTTATTGAATTTATTTATTAAGCACAGATTTTATGTCTCAGGGAACTGTTCATGTCTTAAGCCCCCTTTTAAAATAAAAGACATTTAAAACATGCTTCATTTTTTATTTACTGTAATTATTCATGGCTTGGCACTGAACAAACTCCATTTCCAGTTAAACATTACTTGTGGACCTCCTAATATAGTACAGCATGTGTTGAGTGAAACCATCCATTTTTCATAGTTGCAGCAACTTCTGTTTTCCTGGATTACCATGCCAATTTGGCAGAAAGTTTTGGAAGGTAATAGTCTAATGATAAAAATGTATATACTGCTTGTTCTGTTGCTTTCTACTGCCAGGTTTTTTAATAAATAGAACTCAAAGCGGCTGTCCTACCTTGACTTGTACTTAGCAAACATAAAGCTCAGTTGGGTCCTCACAAAGAAATGAGGATAGAAAAGTATCCAAAGCTTTCTCCTGGGCTGGACTGTCCCATAGCAGGAATCAGACACAATCAGCAAATCTGTCAGCCCCAGTCAGGCCCATGTGGCAGGGAGCACTGTGTGCCTGGCCTTTTGGGTTCTCCAGCAGAAGGAGGATGACAATGTGGCCCTGTTGACAGACAGGACGTCTGGGAAAAGCCAGGGTGAAATGAACGGGCAGCACAGCGTCCAATCTCGCCCTAATACCACCCTACTGCACTGAGGGGAGACTGCAGGCACTTGGCTGAGGCCTGGGCAATGCTGCACACTAAGGACAGAGGGAATCCTGCAGGAAGGCAGAGTGGGGTGGAGATGTTTAGCAATGGGACAGAGAGAGATGGGGCAGTCACACAGACTGGCAAGCAGTGCTCCCATGGTGCTGTATTTTCCATGTTCACAGCAGGGAAGTGCTGTGGGCTTCAGCTGATGAAGTCTGGTTTTAAAGAATCTGCCTGGTAGATACCTAAGTGTTAGGGATACTGTAACAAATTGTATTTCCCTAGAAAGACACTCGTTTTCTAGCCAGAAACCATATTTTCAGAGGAGGCTGCTGGACACTTGTTGGGAATTTCTGGATACCCTTCAAACCCTGAATGACTAACTGCATGTGCCACAGCCCATCAATCCATCGTGCACCCAGTCGTGTCAGCCCCACTCCCTGTGCGTGCTGCTCACAGCCAGTGTGGTCCAGCCAAAGCGAATGCCAGAGCTGAACAACATGTGCACTTAGATCTTCCAAAGGAACAGAGAGGGACTCTGATGTAAAATATCACCATCAAGGCAAAAAGCTCAGTTTCTACTTGCGAAAATTTGGCAGTGTAACCAACTCGTCACATATCTTAAATGCTTTATACCTTCCCTTTCTATTTTCATGATCAAAGATGGAAATGTGTGCCATGCCCAGCTGGCTTTTCACACCCATCTATGATGTTCCCGCAGGAGCTTTTCCCTCCTGGTTGAATTCATGCTATCAACCAAGACGCAAGCTGTCAGAGAAGCAGATGGATCATCCCTGATGCCTCTGCACGTGAATGCTGCTGGACCTGAGGCTGGACCTCAGCACCCTCTGGCTGTCTGCCCACTGAGGTGGATAAAAGTGCCAGTGCTTCTCATTGCAATTCCAGCTGGGAGCAACTGCTGGAACATACCGTGGTTTACTGAGCTGTTTTCAAAGCCCAGTGCATCTCCCTATGGGTGCTTTTGCTGACAAATTAATGCATGTATTATTTAGACAAAGCTATAAATCACCTTCTGAGTGTTCCTTTCACAAAAAATTGGTGTACTCGTGGCCGCCTGTCTCTGGTACCCAGTGCAGTGGTTAACAGCTACTAATCCAAGGAGCTCAGCCATGAGAAGCTAGTTTTCATTCTGCTTCACCCATCCTTAATCCTTGGCATGCAGAGGTCAAAGCAGAACTTAAAGATTACTGGGGCTGGCATTTGGAATTATAAATAGGGAGAAAAGTAGACCCTGCCTTATTTTATGGCCGTACTAAATGTCAATCTACCCCTACAAATGGCTGGTGTGTTCCATTATCTCAGACAATGATTACCCCAGCTTGACAAAAGGAAGCCATATGAAGATGATGTAAGATGGGTATCAATCACATATTCATAACCAGGTGGTGTCTATAAGCTTACCTGGGAGATCACCATCACTAGCAAGCAGAGGAAGATCTGCCATGCAGATATATCACATGCTGAAGTCCAGCTTTGGCAAGCAGTGATTCTGTAGGCCAAAGCAACAGACAGCAGACTGACCAGAAGATTTTTCTCTAGCAGGCTGTAACCCACATGCCAGCAAAACCTTTCTAACAAAACTCATTTCGTTATGCTCTGAACTAGTAAGAAGAGAGCCCAAATGTAGGAAACAACAGGATGAGATTTACGATGAGTATCACAGCGTCTTATCTAAAGTGCTTCTCCACAGTAATAATGTCTTCACTCACAGTCCCCACACACAGAGGAGTTAAACCAAAGAACTGACTTCCAGCTGGTTTCAGTCAGCAGCATGCTAGAGGGTTTCATTGGAAATCAGGCCTTCCTCCCTTTTTCTAAATTTATTCATCCTAAATTTAGAACATGAGGTCATTTATTCCTTAAACATTTACTTGCATTATTTTCCCATAAGCCAAAATCTATTTTACAGGTTCAGCTCAAGTGGCTCCAGAAGAGGGTGTATGTTAAGGAAGCAGAGCACTGAGTCAAATACATGTGACAAACTGGCAGGGTCCTCTTGGGCTGGGAGCCACCAGGGCATGGCACCTCTAGGGGCAGGAACTGCAGCAGTGGAAGAGGTTGAGTTCTGAATTCCCATCAACTTCAGGCACAGCTGTCAGCATTTTGTGCCCTTCAGGTCTCTCTCCTCAGAAAAGAGAATATTTGGTTTATTTATTTTGGTTGGCTGTAAGATTTCTGTAACCATGACTCTACCTTTCTTGTCTTCTCCGTGATGCTAGGCGTCTTTCACAGCACAGGGTTCTCTGTGACCTGGCTGCCAGCAGAGCAGCATCATGGGGCTGGTGGTGCCAGCTCAGGTCACCTAAGGATCTCACCCACAGCGTCCAGCAGCCTTTAACAATTTGCAGCATTCCAAGTTTTGGCAAGACTTTCTGTATTTAATGGTGAATCCAGTTGTACGTCAGTCTCAGCTTTATTTCAATAGATTGTGAAACCTAAAAGATCTAGAAATAGCCAGAGTTTAGGAGAGTTTGAAATAACAGTGAAGACTGAAAAAATGACAACTTTGTAAAATGGAAATCTCATATGTGTGTTTGTGAAGTGGGGGATGCAGCTATAAACACAATCCATTTTACATTCATCCTTTATATTTCTTTGCTATGTTTATGGTAATATCACAAAGACTGTCTTGGCCCAACATCGCATCTGCACACATTGAAATCTACTGATTAGATTAAATGGAGGATTCTATTTGAGCTCCATTAATATTTTAATTTTATTTCCACACAGATGCAGACATTAACATAACAGGGCCTAGACATGCGTGCAGGTGTGTACTTGACAGAACAGATGTCTTCCCGTGCTGATCCTTACTCACCTCTCCAGGAGAAACACGTGTTTCCCCTGACTTTCACCCTGGGATACAGCCCAGCTTTCCATCCTTCGTGGTCTGCTCAGGTGGCAAAGCAGCTGTACCAGTCCAGTTCAGAGACAACCCCAAATCCATCTTCAGGTCTGAGTCCCTTTCTCAGACTTCTTATCTTTATCAACACTATTAGAAATCACACAATAATTTGAAAAGGCATTGCCTGCAAAAATAACACACTTCTTTACAAAAAGGACCCAGTATCCCCATTCTTTTTGTTTACTGGGCAAGGCTGATTTATACTCCTTCTCATCCAGCACATATTCATGTAATTAAGAAAACCACAGCAGGTGCATTGACATTTGGAGCTCAGTGAACAGCTGGAAAAAACCAGCAGGTTTCCCTGCTTTTGAAGAACAAGTGAAATCCCAGAGCAGAGGAAGCAGAAAACTGGTATTTATGTATTCACTTCCTAACAATTTATTTCAATTTGGATGGGGATCTGAAGGAAAAGAGGAGATATTTCTGGTTTTTTCTAATTAGAGGGAGAAGAAATGGTCAATCTAATGTTTATTCCTACTCAGTTTTGAGCTGTGATAGTCATAGTGAGTATGAGGAATACCTTGTTGTTTGTTTCATGTGTGTGAGCAATATATAAAACAATAATAGTTGTTAATCAGATCAGAGACTGCTCTTAGACCCACTGTCAGACACTTGAATTTATTTGCCAGTTGACACCATTCATAGATGGCTTAAGTGAATAATTTCAGGGTCCCCAGCATTTCTGAGCCATCATGTGATCATGAAATAAAATTTCATACTACTCCCTGCTAGGTCTAGGAACCTCCCTGGTTTAAACTGGACCTTTGATTCCTTTGTCTTCATCCAGTCTGGGAATAAATTTTACATATTCTTTCTGCCAGTTGAATTACCTCTGTTAAAAGCTCAGTGGGGTGTAAGCATAGGAGGAGAAGAAGTATTTGGCAGCTAATGGTCCTGCAGCCAACCCTCAGCAGTGACTGNAATGTTTATTCTTCCTCAGTTTTGAGCTGTGATATTCATACTTAGTGAGTATGAGGAATACGTTGTTGTTTCATGTGTGTGAGCAGTTCATACATGAATAAAATAATAATAGTTGTTAATCAGATCAGAGACTGCTCTTAGACCCACTGTCAGACACTTGAATTTATTTGCCAGTTGACACCATTCATAGATGGCTTAAGTGAATAATTTCAGGGTCCCCAGCATTTCTGAGCCATCATGTGATCATGAAATAAAATTTCATACTACTCCCTGCTAGGTCTAGGAACCTCCCTGGTCCAAACTGGACCTATGATTCCTTTGTCTTCTTCCAGTCTGGGAATAAATTTTACATATTCTTTCTGCCAGTTGAATTACCTCTGTTAAAAGCTCAGTGGGGTGTAAGCATAGGAGGAGAAGAAGTATTTGGCAGCTAATGGTCCTGCAGCCAACCCTCAGCAGTGACTGTCCTTGCTGAGGTGGCCATCAGCAAAAAAGGAATTCATTCATCTGGTGGTTAGATCAAGGCATGAGGAAGGCATGAAGGCATGAGGAAAGGCTTCTGCTTTTCCTCCCAGAGCTGTTGTCCATCCTTAGGTCATCTGAGGACTTGAATCACCACCAGATACACTAAGAACAGTTGGAGCACAACTGCACTGGGAGTTTCTCACACGTAGAAATGCTGCTGGCATAGCAGATGTGCTGTGAAGGGAGACAGCTAAAATCTACCACTGTTTTTCAGTTTGCTTTTCCCCTTCACTCCCGACCAGGCAGATTCCTGGCTTAGCTCCCTGTGCGGCCACACAAAGCGGTGTCAGTGTCAGCACAAAGGGAAGGAGGGAGTGCCGGGCAGGAGCGCTGGGCTGCCCCTTGCAGCTACAACTCCATTAGGTCAAACTCAGCAAAACCCTCGCCAAGCAGTCCCCTTCACCTGCCAAGACACAAAGGAAACCCAGCCATTCCTAGCTACTGAATGAATACCTTTTCTCTGTGCCCAGTGACTCAGCTGTGAGGAAATGCATCCCTGGGATGCGGTGCAAGGCTCGAGCCCACCCCTTCGGGCTCTGTGATGTTAATATAAAAAGGGCAGAGAACTGGTGAGAGTGATTTGGTGTTGAAGGCCTTTCCTGTCAGAGCTGCAATAGCACCGTGCAGGAAGCTCTCGGAGCTGCTCCAGTTCTGTGTTTTCCTGTGAAGCAGAGCTCTGATTTCCCTTGCTCTCTCTCCGTTGCTCAACAGCAGAGGCAGCTGCTTCACTCTGCTCCTCGGGTGCTTCCCCACAGCTCAGCACCAAAACACAAACACTCAGCTGTTTTGATTCCTCCCTTCCCTCACTCGCTCCTTTCTCTGCTGCCTCCTGGGAGAAATGGAAGTAGATTGGATCTTCATTATACCCCTTCACTTGTTCATTTGTAAGAAACAATTTCAAATGGGTTTAATTAAGACTGCTTGATGTCTTTTCCTTAGATAAGGGCCATTGTGAGCAACACAGATAGGGAAGGAGAGGTGGCTCTGCAATGAAAACAGGAATATAAAGTACTGGTCCATTTCCCAACTCTGCCTGAAATTAAGTGTCCTACCACAATTATTTATTGGCTATGTGTTAAACCTGTGGAGCAGGGTTGATATTTCTTTTCTTTATTGCTGCCCTTCCCTTATACAGTTTTTGCTGTAGTCTATCCCCAGTTTGTGATAATGTGGCAGCAAACTGTAGGATAAGATAATATATTCCACTTCTTTCCTTCAGTTTCTCTGTGTGCATTTTTCCTCTCCACACCTTCTGCAGCATCTTCACTCCAGTATAATAAAGGCCTCTCCTGGCTGACTGGAATGTTTTGTTATGAGCATAAATAATTCCTGGTGGGGATCCCTCCTTATCACACCAAGGGAAGAATAAATAACACAGTATACATTGTTTCAGGCTGGGAACAGGTGAAAATGCTGCATAATGGAAATTCCATAGGAGGGAATCAATTCTCAGACCATTTTAGTCGGTTGGTACTAGTGATATCTTTGAAACCATTTCACTTAAGTCATAAAGGTAAATATCCTCCACCTCTCACAAACACAGGCTCAGCTGAACTATTTTATTCTCTAGCAACATCCATTTCTGCAAGCATAGTGGTTTTTTGGTCTTTCTAATACACTTTTACATTTCTTACGTGTGGCAAGTAGCTAGACAGGCTATTACCACTCTAGTTTTTTGTATGGAAGCTCTGTTGCACATTAATCTAATCTCACACATCTCAGGCCATTTGTGAAGTGCAGAAGTTTATGTACTAATGGGTTCTGTTTTATGCAACTAAGACACCCTTTCAGAATGTGTTTATTTCTTAAAAAGGAGATAAATTACTAAAAACTAACTTACTTTGAAAAAAACTGATTATGTGTTGCACTATGGAACTGAAAACACTCTGCTATTAATTTTAAGTGTTTTGAACTGATTCTTTTTCTTAAGAACAGTATTGCCTGTTGCAAACTTTAGTAGGGAGATCTACTTCTTACATCCTTATTGACAAAACTTTTTGAGACAAAGCTTTTCTTTTCCTTTAACCATTTTCTAAAATAACTAAAGATGATGGTAATGTCCATTCCCACTCTTAGTCAACAGTCAGGAATTAGGTTTAGCCTTGGGAGCTAAGAGAGCAAGGATATGAACTGAGAGTAAAAAGAGGCAAATTCTCTTGGTAGCTGCTTTTAAACGTGCTAATTCATGTTGTTTCATAATTAGAATGTTTTCTCCATCTTGCTGTTGTGTTCTCCTAGGGGGCATTGGGATTTAATCTCCCAGTGATGGAGATTTAACTGTATTAAAGTTGGAATGCACAAGTCTTTGCATTGCACTTGTTGTCATGGAAGCTGCTTACATGAATAATTGCGAATCCAGACACAAGTTTCAGATGCTAGGCTATAGCACTGCAGCATTTTTCTCTTGTCTTTCTAGGACTTTGTGTGTGTTTCCCGTATTTTATTGCTCCTATTCTTCCTCCAGCTCCCCACTCTTTCAATTTCTCCTTCTCTAAGACAAAGTGTTCAACCATTTCTAATACCGCGGTTTTGGTACAGAAAAGCTAAAAATCAGGAAGCATAGCTAAAATTTGTGTTCTGCCCTGGCTACAGCTGCCAGCTCAGGGCAGTGCAAACACCTTGCAGACGGTGAAGATGCATCTTTCTGGGGATGAGGCAAGGGCAGGACAAGGAGTAAAGTGCATAAAACACATTAATCCTTTAATAATACTGCCCTTTTGGTGATTTACATTACCACTTTCACTGCCCAACACACCTCTCCTAGGTCAATATCCCCCCACCCTGGAACAGATGATGCTTTTGGAATGACTGCAGAATGGTAAAGACACGTATTTTCAAGGGTATTTCCCAGTTAGCCTGAATAGGCAGCAAATAGGGAATAGTGAATTGTTACTCCAGCAATGAAGCAACTCAGCACGGACTCACCAAAGTGTCATTTGACAGAAATAAAACACTTTATGTATAAAACATACTTCTTGTCTGTAAGAAGCAAGGTTATCAAAGAGGAACATGAAACAAAAGCTTTTCTCAAGTGTATGCAAACTTTGACCCTCATGTCCTCGTCCCTTCTGCACAGCATGGTCAAGGAGAGCTCAAACCAGTGCTTCCCATACAGAGTTATGGAGACAGAATGGGTCAGGTTGGAAGGCACCACAGTGGATCACCTGCTCCCACCTCCCTGCTCAGACCAGGTCATCCCAGAGCACACAGCACAGGACTGTGTTCAGACAATTCTTAAATATCTCCAGTGACCCCTCCGGACAATCTGTTCAGTGCGCAGACACCCACACAGTAAAGATTCCTCTTCTGAGCATTTCAGGCATTTGCCCTAAAATCCAAAACAACAACAACTTCTAGAAACTGCAACAAAATAGATTCAGCCAGCCTGGACTGTGCCTGTGAAAGCACAATAAAGGACACTCTCACACCTGCTAGATTCAGCAGAAAGGAGGGAAAAGAGAGAGTTTATTTACAGCTGGCATATTTTATAGAATTCTCAACTCCACAAGGGATTGGAGAACATGTCACTTCCTCCTCAATCCCACTGGAGAAAAAAGATGCTCATCAAACTTTCTCTTATCACAAAAGGAATGAAAAACAGAAAAGACGGTTAAATAAACATTGGCTATTGTTTACATAAAACTGTGTGAAATTCTCTGACTCCAAGGTTATAACAGAAGGCTTAGCAAAAAACAGGACAACACTGGACCACTCATCATTTTGCCATGGCATTAATTATAATGGCTACTGTATCTGCCTATACAATCACTTTGTGGACAGTGCTGGGTTTGTTTTCATTGGCAAAAACTTGAATACATCTTAAAGAATCGAATCCTTCTTGTTCCTCTGCTCCTCCTTTCCTTCATGAAAGGGGTCCTACTGAAGGAATGAGATAACTCTTTTCCGTGCCTCTGATGACAATCAAAATAATTCTGAGTCATAACCCCAATTAAACTGTTCATGTCCTAAAGCCCTGGGGAGCTGTACTTGCCTTGGAGCAATGGTCTGCACAGGGGCCAAATCGTACTTCATACCTTTTCATAGGGGAAGAAAAGGGCATTGATGATGCACAAATGACTGAGAACTCCTGCAGCTATGCTCCGTACTTATTGAGCAAACACATCACAGGAAGCAACTGGGAAATCATGAGCAGATGCATGAACTGGAAAGCAAAGCTAAACATCTGTACCCTCACCAATGAAACTGCAGGGGAAACCTGGGAGAGGATCACAAATATTTATCACACGGCTAATGAAGTGCAGAAGATTCTGGCAGAGTTCTTAAGACAGATGAAAACATCTTTAAAATGGAGCTATTTTCAGCCTCAAATGTGATGTTGTATTTAAACCATAAAGATGCATCAACTAAGTAGTTAGAAGCAGGTCAGTGAGTTGGCAAACATGGCTTTCTTTTTTGTTTAAGAACCTGGGTAGTCTTGAAGGAGAGTGGAATTGAATCAGCAGAGCCATAGGAGACTGGGTGGCTCCTACAGCAAGCAGTGCAGAAAACAGGGATTTCTGTGCCAATTTTGATGGGTACTTTTAGCCACCCTTAGCAGGAGATGTGTGGGCTGCCTGCAGGCTTCAGGAAGAGGCAGTGGTGCACTCCAGGGCACAAGATGAGGCCGTGCAAGGTCAGGCAGGGAGGCTTGGAGGGGGGGCTGTACTCAGACATGCTGCTCTCTCTCATCCACCTCCAGCCCTGAGCCCTGACCGGGCAGCAAGGCAGAACTCCCAAGGCCCCACTGGAGAAGGGGATTTGGAAATTTGAGTATTTGGGAGAGGATGAGCGTGGCAGTACAAAGATATATACTAGAAAATGTTTCCAGTAAGGATAATAAGAACCTTATGTTTCCTAGCTTGTCTCCACAAATCATAAGCTTTTTGTCACGTGACTGATCAGCCCTTCGGACAGAAGCACCCACATCTACACTGGAGATGTCTTAACACATTTGTAAGAGAAGTAAAAACAATAAATCGATAGGAGACTCCCCAGTGACTTCAGAGATCTCTGGGTTCAGCTTTGTCTCTCAATACTAGTTGGGGATCTCTGCTGCTTAGATGTTCATGGCTACTGCCACTGAAATGAATTGGCTGCAACATCAACATAAAGTGATGCACATCATTCTGCGTTTTCAGTTGCTTGATAGCTTTACAGAGAAGTCCCTTGGGAAACAAAATAGTAAAGAGTTCTAAACTCTTCTGCTGTTCTTTGATGTCCCCAGAGAACTCATGTCAGAGATGGAAGTAAATGCAGGAAGAAGTAAGAGTCAGCAAAAAAGTTTCAAGTGGAATTTGCAATCACTAAATGCGGAAACTGAAAATCTTTCTATATCTCAGCTATTGTGCTTAACTGACACGCGTGTTAAGTCAGTACAATGAAAATCAGAGTGCTTGCTCTAAATGCTCATACAGACTTGGAGGAACTCGTGAATTCATGGAGACGACTGTGGAAGGAGTGATGGTGGAAGGATTTGACTACTGAGTAGGAAGAAAGAGAAATGGAAGGACTGAATAAAATGCAGATCAGGAAAATCAGATAACCATGACAAATACAAATGAGCTCTGAAAGACTTTCTGAGTAGAATCTCTAAGAACTGTAACAAACTTTAATATGTTTTGGGAATGAGATAATGAGACGAGGGAGTCAGCGCTACAGAGGCTGGCATGCCTCTGATATGCATACAAATCCCTTCTCACGACAGAGCAGCCAAAGCCCTCTTCCCTTTGAATCTCAAACCTAAGCCATGTTGTCCTGGGAAGAGCTGGGCAGGCAAACCCTGCTGCATTCTGAGGTGTTACCTGAAACTCAGCTAGCAGGCCAGTACCGAACCCATACTATGGCATTCATTTTTGTGTGAGTCCTTAGCTAAGGGTTTTCTGGGTGAGGGGTGATTGGCTGAGGGTGGTGACTCCCAGCTCAGCTCCACGGTGGGAATCTGTGCTTGGATTGAAAGTTAAAAGCGATCAGTGTGATGACAAAAAGCATGATAGCACTGAAGCAAGATGCCACAGACACTTTTTCCGTGGCTCAGGGGATATTTGTGATGTAAACCATCTGCATATGTAGAGGTACTCCGTGCTCTGAGGCTGTTTCCACCAAAAGGGCATCTAAAAAAGATAAAAATGAATAGTCATCATTATGGACTGGATTTCTGCCAGCTGCTTGGTAATTAGAGTTTTAATTGCCCGGTAATAAAAGTTTTAATTACTCAGCAATTAGTGCTTGAAGTTTCAAGTGTTTCACATGCACTTAATTGCATTCTTGGATTGTCAAGAGCAAAAAAATGGAGTAGCTCCAGTTTGCCTCAGCAAAATTCTGAGAAAGAGAGGGAAACATCAGGGATGGAGCAGCAGCAGCAGCAAACAGGCACAGCCCCAGCTTCCAGTGGTCAGCCAGGCAAACACTCTCCCACAACAGACCCTGCAGGCAGCTTGGGATCTCTCCCAAACTCCCTCCTCCTCTGCTGGGCCGGGCAAGGTGCTCAGGTGCTAAAGGCATCGTGCTGGGCTGAGGGAAGGCCACTGCAGAGACCAAGTCCTTTTCAACATCTCTGTTCTTTGCCTCAGTCCGTTCACTCCTTTAGGCTTTTAGTCACACACCCTGCAAGTACTACTCAGTTATTTTAAACATTTTCATCTAAACTCACACGGATGGAATAAGAAGCAGCCAGCTCTGGAGGTATCTTATCAAAATGCCTGAAATCCATCCTAGCTACTGTATCTAACTACAGAAAGTTTATTGCAATTCAACAAAATATTTTACCTATTCCCTAGCTGAGGCCTTTGCTGTGTCAAGCATGGATTGCTTCATACCTAGCATTATCCTGATTCTTTTCCATATGCTGGGTAATAAAGGTCCTGTGGGTCTGGTTCCCCTCTTCTTGCTTTACTAGAATTTAAATGTCATTAACAAGCCAAACTATAACAAAGTCAACAGTTGCCAGTGGCGCAGGAAACAGGGCTGCATTTACAGTACAGACCCTGGAAGAAACTGCATATTTATGATCTGCTTGGTTAACCAAAAAGGCAAATTGTCTGACAAACCATGTAGTCAGAGAGTAGGGACAATTTTTCCATAAAAAAATTACAGTTGCTCCAACTTTTTTTTTTTTTTAATGTCCAGAGGAGAGCACTTTTAATGGTGTTCAGGTTTTTTACAGGCAGCATGCAAAATCCATCACAAGAACTTTGGCAAAATCAGATAAAACTGATTTAGTAAAAATATTTCATGGGAAAAAAATTCTGGTACAGGAAGGGTGGGATGAAACTTTTCAGAAATTCAAAGTAAGATGCATGTTCAATTAGGTGTTACTCATAATCCTAAAAAAATCTTAATTTTGACAGAGGAATCATAATGCCTTTCAAAATGTGGGGCATATTTTGCATTTTTTTCTTAGACTGGTTTCCAAATTTATCTATTGGTAAACAGAGTTAAAGTTGAGAAGTAAAGTTTATGGGAAACATACCAATAGTCACATAAGCACAGAATAAAAAAAATCAACCCTTCCTATTCCTGAATATTTGAAAAAAAACCCAACAAATTCAAATTATGATTACCCAAACATCAAAATCTAAATAATATACAAATAATAAACAAATAAAACACAAAACAGAGTTTTTCCCTTCTGCTCTGGAAATAATTTAGACCTTTGAAAAGCACATGGATGGTTAGTAACCTGGTTCATTACTCAAAGCAGTTAGGTCTTCTCTAAAGCAGCATCAGATGTTTTCTATACTCCAGACTGCCCAGGTCACTGATTCTGCCAATGCTCTATTTCACTGGGGTGCTGAGTTCAGGGACTGTACAGATGTTTTCTGTCTCACTTCTCTGAGACAACATCTGTCGTGCACTTCACAGTGGTGAATAAACACCTGATCATAGCAGGCTCTGTTTTTCCCAGTTATTACACTACAAAGTATTAAAGGCACAATAAGCTGGGATTCACCTCGCTGGATGTATCTGCCTTGTCTAAGCTGGTAACAGGCTCAGTGAAGAGACACAGACATCTGGGTGAGTCACTCCTTCCAAGTGTAAATGCCCAGGACAGATGAGCTGATTACTCTCTGGTGGATCTGTCTCTAATAAATAAGGGGAGATCAACTTTTAGACAACTGAAACCAGAAGAAATGTAGAGTCTCAGAAGCATGACAGTAATAAAATAGACTGAAAAAAGTAGGTTTTGTTGGATGTCAGTATTGATTTCCCCTTTTGGGTCCAGGAAAAGCACATGTATTTCAGATAACGATGCTGCAATTATCATGATTCCTTTCACCTCTGAGGCTGAAACTCAGAGCCCCAGGCTTGGATAGCAAAGCACCCTGTGTTAGGCACCCTGAGGATCCAGAACAAACAGCTAACCTCCATCCCTGGTAGATCAGGGTCAAAGCAGTCCCTGCCACACATTTTATTTACAGTGAGAAGTTGTACTGTACAGTGAGTCTTTACAACACGCAGTTTTTTACTTGACTCTGCTATTGAAAAGTGCTTCCTCTTGTCAGTGTTTGGCACCTTACAGAACCTCTCTTTTCCCATTACTGTTTTCCAGCTATGCTTTTCCCAGCTGCTCAGCGATTCAAGAGGTCCTCAGCTGCCTTCCTCAACCCAGTGTTACAGAACTCGCTGGAAGATGTGGTCCTGCTTTATGAGGTTCAGTATCTGGCACCTTAAGCCTTAACCAAGACTGGGGGCACTGTCCATACTGGGGTTATCCATTATCTGGCTTCATGTCACTTTTATTCATGCCAGCAGTAAACCCATGACTGTGTGGTAGTTCACCAGAAGGGTGGGAACAGCTCTATGTAGATACTCATGTGTATGACAAACTCAGATCTTTGAGCAAAGTGAAAATCAGAGCAAAAGGCTTTCCACTGAAAGCAACTTTCTCACAGAACAGTTGCATATAAACAACACAATGCGTTTAGATTCTTTGGTCTATGTCTCAGTCCCAAATTACTAAAGCCAGGAGTATCAGTCATTGCAAAGTAATCCCAAGGGCATGACTGTTTCTCTTCAGAGCAATTCATGTCCTTTCTTTCACAGCAGAGCAATCTGTAAATCACATTCTGGTCTATGGTTAGTAAGGGAAAGTGGCCCGACTGAACAAGGTCTATGGGTCAAATCTATCTAGCCCACATTTTTAGAAACTAGGATTGGAGGTCCAAACAGGGGAGATGGGCTGGGAAGCCACTGCTGTGGCCTCTCAGACCTTGGCCATCCCTGGCAGGGTAAACAGCCTTTCCCAGCTGTGCTGCTGTCTCCACCTCTCTAATGCCCATGTGGCACCAGCAGCAGCCCATGCCAGTTTCGGACAAGAGAAGGCTACCAACTTTTTCTTTTTACCCTTTCCTTTCCCCTTATCCTGTCTTTAGTTTTGCCAGGCAAGTAACACAGGAGTCCAATGCCCACATAGAAACTTTCTGGTCTTCCCCACCTCCAGACAGCGCAATTGTCTCCATTTGACAAAAGTTAAAGGCCCAAGGACATGCTGTTAATTCACATTTACTCTGTTTAGAGTCTCTTGGAGAAAATAAATCGCTTTCTGTGTTCTGATTTTGTACCAGTTTCTTTTAGCTGAGCTTGACATTGACAAAGGTCAGAGGATCTCCATCAAAGATGAGGAGCTGGCTTCCCTGAGGAAGGCTGCTGAGTTTGACACCATCTGCAACGAGATTATCCCCAAGAGCATCACAGAGATCCGCAGGCTGAGCAGCAGGCTGGCTTCCTACCCGAGGGTCCTCAAGAAAGAGGACTTTGAAAGGACAGTGCTGACCATGGTCTACACGGCCTACAGAGCTGCTCAGTCCCAGGGGCACCAGAAAGACACTTGGGCTGAATCCTTTGTCAATCTTTACAAAGCCCTGAAGAGCGACTTGATGCTCTCATACAACAGACAGCCTTCTTCATAGTGGGAGAGGAGCAGCAGCTCAGCCACCTGCTCTGGTTGATAATGGACACAATGTAGCACGTCCACCACTTTATTCTGTAAAAGAGTTAATAGCCTGCTTCGTGAAAGATTATTTGTTTTCTGGCTCCCTCTTGTGGAATCTGCTTTCTAGTTCCATGTTAAAGGGTGAAGAACATCGTCAGCCCTGAGAATTCGATTTTTGTGCTGGCTTGGAGGCACGTTCTGTGACAGGCAAAGAAGGCAGTCTGGTATACACCCAGGGAGACCCTTGTTTCAGGCAAACCCTTGATCCATCCTGTGGGTTTCCAACATGCAATTCATAAATATACTGTGCTTATGCTCACATGCTGATGTGTAAGTGCTGGAGAGCTTCTTTCCTAGCTGGGGAAACAAGCTCATGTTTCGGCTGGCCAGCAGGAGAATATTACACAGAGATGAAGGCCCTCTGTAAAAGGAAGAGGTTTCATAACTGTCAGCCTTCAGAAATTATGCCACATATCATTCATTCTAAATGTTCTTATAAATAAGCACTCTCTGAATCACTTCATTTGGCTGAGCCAGTGTTTAATTGCAATAACATTTGCAGAAGACAAAGGGCATTGTGAAGACCAGCAGCAAACAATGCCTGTGAACGTATTCCCTGCTTCCTGGAGATGCCCTCCCAAACAGTCTGCAATGATTCTTTCATTATTTGCACAAGACTTTGCTTCTGCTGCTTGTTTTTTTGAAAGGAACATGTATTTGTCCTCAGTGGAATCCAAGGCAAGACAAAGGCCCTATTTAATTTAATAATGACACATTTTTCCTGGTTCTATCACTTGAACGTCAGTCATCCAAACCCATGCTTCAGAATCCCCCTGAGACAATTGGAGGATGGTGCATTAAAACATACCTGGTTCTGAATTTAGCACTGTGGCTCCTTTTTTATAGTAAATTGTATATTCATTTGAATATATGTGTATGTGTGTGTCCATGTTCATGCATGTGTGTGCACATAAGTGCTGAGTACGTAGAAGAATCCCAAATTGTTCAGTCAGTGAACAACTGCATCTGATCACTTAGCAGAAAAGGCTATTTACCAATTCAGTGGTGTGAATTATGAAATTGGGAGCAGCAAAGGAAAAACTGTAGAAGTAGTGCAACTGATTATAAGAAACTCCCCAAAAAATCATGAACAGAAAATAGACAGAAAAAGAACAAATATTTTGTCAGATGGATGACTAGCTATCAAAAATCCAAATTATTCTAAATCAAATCCTCTAGTTTTTGTGCACAAAAAATACAAATTCTTGTTTTCTGTTGATATTAAAGGTGCTTCTACTTCCAGACCATGGGAAAATAGCTGAACATTTATTTCATCCTTTCACACCATCATTCTCTACCTCTGTATTGCATAATATTTTAAGGATGCAGGCCCAAATAACAAATCCCTGAGACTAAAACAAACCTAAGGATTCCAGCCCAAGTTCTAAATGATGTTTAACTGCTCTAGTATAACTTAAGCAAAAGGAATTAATTCTTCTGTGTCCCTTAAAAGGGACACTTCAAGGGCTGGAGCTGAAAAAATCCACCCGGAAGCACAGCAAAGAGCACAGTGCAAGCAGTGAGAGCACCCCGGATTTGGCAAACACCTGTGGGAATGTGGAACCACAGCAGCCTTGGGGGCAGCCTGGCCACAGCATTAGCAGCTGGACAAAGGGCTTATGAAAGACAGAGTCAGTCTTGTTTCTCCCAGGAGTCCCTGGATTTGTGTGTACGAGCGTGCACGTTCATTTGGACACATGTATGTGCAGGCACACTTCTACACCTGAAGAGTTTTGGTGGCCATCTCCAAAGCCTGCCTGGCAGATGGCAAAGGAAGCTGCAAACCTCAGCCACAAGGCTGTGGGCCACAAACCTCTCTGCCTCCTCTGCTGGCACACAGAGCTCAGCACACCCCAAAGCAGCCTTGCGCTCCTGCCCACATGCCCTTTGAGCCCTCAGCTTTAACGCTGATGATCTGCTTGTGATTTCTTCCCCCTCCATGCTTTATAAACACATGGAGGGGAAATGCCACAGAGTGCAATACTGCCTTTGCAGCTCTGCTTCTTGGCTCCCTGAAACATCACTTGCTGGAGAGCCTGGAACCAGGGCAGTTCATAAATTCCTCACAGCCAGCTACTCCAAGTCTGCAAAAACAGCAAGAAAGAGAACTAGAACAAATATTAATTGCTAGCAGTCACCATCCAGAAAAATGCCTCCCAGCCATGCTCCTCACCCCACAACAGGGCTTCCCAGAAGAGTTTACTAATCATAAAATATCCCATAGAAAAGAATTACAGATAATTTTTAATATCTTATAATTCCCTATGGCATACATACCTTACTGTACCTTACAAATTGGTAACTGAAACATTTATCTCCTCAACAGAAAATAAAGGTTTTATGAGTATGTCTCCCTCCTCCCTTTACTGTGTGTAATGTAAGAAAAAGATTTATTCCTTGGGAAAGTGCTTGGACTGCCCAGGTTAATTTAACAGAGACTCTCAATGTAATAATAAAAACACTCTACATAGAATACTTGCCTTTGCATTGTATTGATTTCAGCAGCAGATTTACTATTTTGCAACTTCAGCATGAGTAATTGCTTATCTTAGACTGTGAAACTCTTCATGGGAGCACTGGTACAGGAATGAAGAGGGAACAGCCCTTTATAAACTGAAGGAGGCAATAAATAAAAATGAGATTGCCTCCTCTTTCCAGAGTTCAGGTGGGAAGGAGCACTCTGCCTTCAGGGAAGTTCTTTGGGCTCAGGGCATTTGCCTCCCTCAGTATTGCTGAAGGTGCAGATGTAGGTTGCCTTCTCCCTATCCCAGTTTACATCTTATCACTTCAGACTGACTCTTATTAATGGGCAGTTCTTATCTCACAGGTTAGAAAACCATTGCCCCTTAATGGCACCTTTTATCCACCATTTGACCTTATAGGTCATAAAAATTTATTTTTTTCCATTTAAAATAAAAAAAAAAATCTTTTTTTTGAGCATTTTAGCCTTTTAAAATTAGTTTTTTAATTTCTCTGGAAAAACTGGAGAAGCTGTATTGGCCCACCCAAAATCTTCACATTAACAACTGTTTTTCTTCCAGAACTAGTTGTTAAATTTACCTGAAAGGTCTCAATGTTCTGTTGCATGATGGAAGTTTCAACAGAAACATTCCACAGCCTGAGATACAATTACTAATTTCAGGAAGAATTCACCCCACACATCAAACTCCCCTGCAAGTCTGCCTTTCCAGTTTTCCAGGACTCAGGGTCACAGAGGCATCTCAGCCTAGTCTGGGGAGCTCAGTTTGTCACCGACTAGAAGAGGGTGGGGAGAGAACAGGCAGTCAAGTTTTGGGGGTGTGGAAAATCCCAAATGTGTGCTTCCCATGAGATACAGGGCCAGTGGATGTCTGGCTACAGATCGTGCATGTAAGCAGCCAGTGGATTCAGTCCTACATCTACAGGGCTTTCTGCCCCACAAAAAGCATTAATAACAGAAGAGCTGGAGAAATGTTTCTCCACTAGAAGACAAGAAAGTCTAAAAATTCTCAGTTTGATTCTGAGCCCTATGGTTACTCAGGGCACACGAGTCAGCACAGAGATCAGCCCAGGCCTTATGAATTAGTGACATTCAAGGGTCGAGATGCAAGAAGCATGAAGACAAAAGATACTGTTCAGAAAACAATGGTTATTTATTTATCATCAGTACAGGGACATTGAAACAATAACAAACTGTTCAGCCACTTAAAAAAAGGTCTTTTTATATATATTTGTAGGAATGTCAGAAGGCTGTTGATTTTCTCAAATGTTCTGACTGGGTTTGGGGCAATGGGTGGAGCAACTTCTACCTTCTGCAGTCCTCATTGGTGAATTAGAGTTGCCTGTAGCTTTTTAACAAATTTTTGTCTTGAGATCAAGTCTAATCCATGCTGGAATTACTGCCCTGTGAATTCCAAGCTCAGGGCAAAAGTAGGGTAAAGGTAGATACAGAATAGAAGCAAAGAAATAAAATCCAAAGGAGTTGCAAATGGAGGGGGGGGTTGGTCTTTTCTTTAAAGAAGAAGTACCTGAAAATTTTCTTCTATGCACTGAACAATAAATTGTTTGGTTTAGTAATATTCCAGCAGAAAAGAAACTATATTTGAGACGTTCAGACTATCAGACAGGAGGAAAAGCAGCAGCTCAAAACATATCTTGCCTGGTTTAAGAAAACGGGAACAACACCGCTAGATGATGGAAGAAAAAAACTTTATAAAACATGGGAATAAGGATACAACACATCTACAACCGTGAGTCTGAATTAAAAAGAAAATTTGTCAAAAGATCACTATGCTCCAACTTGCAAACCTCTGCATGTTATGGCGTGATAACAATTTGGATGTGCTGGTGAGCCCTACATAAACTAAATGTCTATTTAGTCAAAAAACCTTTTCAAAACAACAGACTGAAGAATAAATAAACTAAGAAAGATATTTTAGGTGACTGTGGGGATAGGAGATGAGGTGGTGAGAGATCTTTTGGGGAAATCCAGGCACAGGTGAAGGAAAAGTGGCATGAAATTTGGAATACCTGAGGAACCAGAGAAGAATCTGAAGAAGAAAGCCACCAGAAAGTGGAAGAGTATGGCAGTGATGAAGGAGATTCTCCGATCCAGAAATCTCTTGCTTGTTTTTCTCATTCCACTTCTGCTGCTTCCTCTACCACTCATATACCCCAGCAGTGTAAGTATATTTTCATTTTCTTTTTAGCAAAGCCTCTGAGTGCAGCAGGTAGTCCTGCTGATTAAGTTTGCAGCATGCAATAAGAAAGATACAGACCTCATGAAGCACAGATCTTAGGAAAATCAAAGACTCGGATTTGAAGGACTGGGAGGGTCACTGAGAAGTCATCATGGTAAGAGCCAGGGCTACCTTGAGTCGTGTCACAAGCACAGTGACACGAGATCCAGATGAAGCTAGTAAAGCACTGCTTTAAAGCAGAAATGTTGGATCTCTCCTTTTTCCTAAATAATATCTGTGTGGAATGGGGAACAGAACAAACAAATCTGTGAAATTTTCTTTAAGGAGAGGCCTTTAAAGGGAATACCTATAGAGTCTTTAGGTTTTTGGTAACAATTATGCATGCAGGGACTTTCAATTGAGTGTGGGTTTATAAGACAGCAATTCAGGTGAGGCAGGCACTAGGACTCGGTGACAATGCATGACACTGACTTCTCCAGAGCAGGTGTAGGCACCTCTCTGAAACACTGCAGCTCTGACACTGGCTCATAAATGGCCCAGAGACATACACAGCAATGCAAAGGAGGGAACAGCCTGTGCTTAACACACAGACCAGGGAAAGGGAGTGAATGCAGCTGTGTTCCTGACACTGCTTCGGAGCTTTTGACCACCTTAGAGTCCATCCTTCGCACATCTCTGCAGCTGTAACCCATAAAATAGCAATGTTTTCCTGCCTTATAGAGGTGGTGATATTTAACTTATCAAAATTTGTGTTGTACTAAAAATCTGCAGCTTGTCCTTCCCCATAGCCCTAGACATAAATCTGTCCAAAATGTGCAGCAACTTCCATTCCATCCTCTACCTTTCTAAAGATTAATTCTTCCTTACAGTATCAGGGCATTTATGAGTACTACTACTTTATCAGCTAGAAATGCAAAGGATTAGGAACTGTATAGCTGTTTTCAAAAACAAAACAGTAATATTTTGATTGGAAAGATAACCAGGATTCAAAGAAAGAAAATGTTCTTGCACCACTGAACTGCATGTTGCACTTGGAGTTCTCCTGTTCTGAACGTCAGTGTATCTTGGCTGTTCTCTTACAATAATTTTTCATCTCTTTTATCTCGAGAGAGGGAATGAATGACAGACAATTGTGCTCTTCAGGGAACAGAAAGGCTCACCCTTCCCCAGAGGCTTGTTTCACAGAAGGGTTTAATCTCCCCCCATGTCCCTGGAAAGGTGACATGAAAAGAAATGCTCCCTGACATGCTCAGCCAAGGTAAAACACCATATGGGTGCTGAAGCAGGAATTCACTGACAGGATTGCTTCAAGAATTGCTGTTTTATTTTATATTTATTTTATTTAAATTGCTGAATTACAGTACAAGCTCCTCAGCACTATTACTCTGCACCTCGTGGTGTTGCTTTACCTCAAAGGGATGTGAAAATCCATCCAGTGGTGATTTACAACCCACTTTTTATATATGTGAGTGACCACAAAGGGTAAAGTACAGCTGAGAGTCTGACCAAGAGCTGGACAAATATTTATAGTGCTATTAAGAAAATATCAACACCAAGTAAACTCAGCTGACAGTACACTATTCAAGTGCTTTTGTGTAGATTTTACTTTGCTACAACCCATTGACTATGATTACTTCTTAAATGTGAAGATTAAATTTGATGCCTCCTCACATACTTGTGTTTTTACGATTATATTAGTTTTTTGGGTTTTTTATAGAGATTGAAAATGCCAGGTCATTTATATTTGCATTTCTGCAGGGAATCAGCTTGCAGCTTCTTTGATGATACCAGCACATCTCTGGAAATGTCAAAGGGGCATTACTTGTATAGTGGCAAGAGTGATAAAAGGGAGCACAAGGACTCAGAATTGCTTGTAGATGCTGCTAATGGGCATAAAGTCCACAGCTTCTTTTATACTGTTTTGTGACAAGAAATGGTTGGGTGAAAAATAAATTTGATAAAATTGGCTTGAATTCCTTTTCCCCTTCCAGAGTTATCACTGAACTTGTACCCCAGGTTTGGACACACATAAATGCCTTTCAGGTCAAAAAAAATGTGTGCTTTAAACTGTGGGACTTTTTAACTCTGTCCTTATTTCCTTCATTGTTCACAGTGACATGTGAGCATTTCTGCTTCTTTTTTGTAATTTTTATCCACATTTTTTTTTTTGTCATAAAGCCACCAGAGATGCCATTAGGCATGCCACATGAATTCAGTCCTCACTCAGTTGAGGACAGGCTTTGTGTCACCACTGTTCCTGTGGCCACACTGTACACAATCAAGGATCAATTTGGACTACTCCTCAAAAGTCAGCAGCTGGCAGAGCTGTGAGACCTGCAATATCAGGGGGTGCTGACATCCTGATATGCCAAATCAGCAGAATGGACCCTAAAGCAAAGAACATGCTCTGGAGAGCCACAGATGACATCTTTTTGTTCACCTTTTATTTACACAGGCCAAAGGATGGAATTCCAGCATGATTCCATAAAGTCAAAGATGTATTCCAGAGGCTGGACTACCTTTTCATAGAGATTAACGACACCTCTGCATGCAAGATATGCAAATTTCTGACACATAATTTGGTCTTCCTTTTAATCATTCTGAGATCCTTGGATATTCTATTTATAAAAGTTTTATGCATGACTCCTAATGTGGAGTTTTTAGCCACAGCTTCCTTTCAGCTTCTCTTTTATTTCCACCTAAGGGACTGACTGAAGACAGATAAATTGATGATAGTCCCTTCAGCCATCACATTTTCTTATTCCCTGCTTCAAGCTCTGAGGTTGGCTTAACAGAAATTTTCAGCTGTATAAAAAGTGAGGAAGGTGAAACAGTTAAAATTTTACTGCCATTGCTTCAGTCTAGTATTTAGTAGCTCTGGTAACCATAAATTAAATATATAAACTCAGCTCAATTAAATAGAAGAGATTAATATGGTTTCTCTTGGAAACGAACTGAGAAATAAATAAAGTTGCCAGACAAGCCGATTAAGTTTTTAGTGGAGATTAGCAAGCTTGGCTTTCCCAGTACTTGATTACAGTTTTGTACCATTTTAAAATGCGGTTTCTTTGGAGGCTTTTCTTGTAAAATGATTACAGCCTAGTCTATAGGAAACACAAAGATTCTGCCCATCCCAGTAAGGTTTTGGTGGGGATGCAGCTTCCCTTTGTCCTATTCCATTTTCACTACTGGGCTACGTTACTGCCACCCACAGAGAAGTAATGGAAAAATAACAACAATCACTCAAAAGAATTAAAGAGGAGTACATTTTTGGAATGAGAAAATGGTTTGGATTCAGCTTAGGATGAAATTAACTTTATTAATTTTGTCAAAACATACCCCTTGGATCTTACATCTGCACAGCTTTAAAATAAAAATCACCGATTCTTCTTTCATTAGAAGTTATTTTTCTCCTCAGACAACTGCTGGATCCCACACAGAGCCCATGCAAGCATAGTAGTTTGTTAGCAGAAGCTAATGAGTTAAAAATCAAAAATTTGTCAGAGTCACTAGGTCACAAAAATGGCCCTATGCTCTGTTCTCTGTAGAATATTAACCTTGGAGTATAATGTAGTTAAAGGTGACTGAGCAGCAAGTTGGCTAATCCAGAGGCAAATTTCTCCAAGGGTCCTTCAGATACTCTTCATAACCTCTCAAGTAATTGGAGATCATCTGCTCAAAGGAAGTTAGGCTTTCTTCTAAATTTATTTCAGTAATTTTGGTAGCCCTGCTTAATAGAATCACATTCGTAGAATCATTAATGTTCTAAAATCATCAAGTCCAACTGCTAACCCAGCACTGCCAAGTTCACCACTAAACCATATTCCCAACTGCCTTATCCACAAGGCCTCTGAAAGCTTCCAGGGATAGTGGATCCATCACCTCTCTGAACAATCTATTCCAATGCCTGACCACCCTACCAGTGAAGAAATTTTCCCTAATATCCAATATAAACCTACCCTGGCTTTGTTGAATTATAACTGTTTAATGTTACATTTTTGTGAAAGAGAGCAAGATCTGGCAGCTAATTTAAATCCAAACTTCTGGGTAACCCTGGCTGCAATTCTTACAAAAGTAAAGGAAATAGTACATATCAATCTATCTCACCTTTCTCTGTGGTCTGTGTTCTGCCTGTTATTACTATAAGCTGTACTTCAAAAAGAAGATGAACAGCTGATTGTGGTTCTTTTTTAGAGGTAATGTAAAAATGACATGTATAAACATGAATTTAAGCACAAGATATTGATTCATTCTATTGAACCCACATCCTTGTATAATTTCACTAGGCTTTACCACCTTGTTCACAAAACTGATTGAAAAACAACGAAATGTAAAACATGCTCATTGATTTGAACAGGGATCTGTGAGAATTGCTTGTGTGACCTCTTGCAAGCTGCTTTGTTTAGAAGTCATCCAGCCAGGAAACAAAAGCAGTGGAATTATATTTTAAGAGACTCAAATAGCATTTGTGAACAGTTAATTTTTCTAAACAAGAGCCATTTGTGAGCTGTGACTCCATCTGACTCGATGAGTTCATATGCAACATCTAGTGCATTATGAAGAACAGGTAAATTTATAGCTGGAGTAAATCAGTGCAAACCTACTAACTGCCACAGAACTCAGGTTAAGGCCAGTACAGGACTTGGTTTCAAACTCAAGAAAAGAAAAGGAAAAACCTTTTCTTGAGGGTAGTTTCTGTAATTATTACCAGCAGATATCCCCAGGTTTCTAAGTATAGAAACTATAGCTAAATATAGCAAACTGAGCCTAAGGAGAACTCCAGTGAGCCCCATAAATACATATTTTAGAAATGGACCAGGAGACTTCCATGCACTAGCTGTGTTTTCCTGTAGGAATATTCAGCAGACAGCCCCTTTCTCCATCATATCCCAGCTCCCCATGACTGCTCAGCATGATGCTCTCATGCCTTTTTCTACCAGAACCCTGGACAGCAGCAAACTTGTTTGCTTAATTCCATTCATCCATTGCCTCCAACCCCACAGACCTGTGGTCTTCTTCCAAAGGTCTGTAGAAATTACCTGAGTAAATAAAATCAGTTTTAAAAAGTGCTTGTGCACAGTTTAAAACAACCAACCAACCAACCAAACAAACAAACAAACAAACAAATGAAACCCCACAAGTTTCCAGAGCATTTCCCAAAATAACTACAAGGCAATTTTATGGCAAATATGAATGCTCTTATCTGGTCCTGGAAACTAACAGTTCCTGTCTTTGTCCAGTGCTGGAGAGAAACACATGTAGAGATAACAGGTCAACAGGTCTAATCTGAGGAGCCATGATTGAATGCTTAGTAAATACTGGATTATGTAAGTCAAAAAAGTTTATAAATGCCCTTGAAGTCATTATTTTGCTGATAAATAGGCGTATTCCAATGCTTCTCCCTGGATTATGTGTGAAAACTTTCATTAGCATCATCTTCTGAAACTGTCCTTTCAGATGGTAGATTTCACACCCCAACTGCTGCACCTTCGGAGGTCCCAATATAATCCTTTTTGGGATTTTTTAAACACAGGCACCCACAGTCTGAAGAATCCTGTGGGTGAGTTGACAGAGCTCCCACAGCACGTGATGGGGCACTAACACTCATCCTCTGTGCTTTGTCCCTGCAGGAAGCCTCGTGCGCCTACGTGCTCGTGGTGACAGCTGTGTACTGGGTCTCTGAGGCAGTGCCTCTTGGGGCAGCAGCCTTGGTTCCTGCTTTCCTCTACCCTCTCTTTGGAGTCATGAAGTCCAGTGAGGTCAGACCGTTGTGCATTTTTATCATTTGATATTCTTTCTCTCAGCTAATTATTTGAATAAGGCTGATCTTAGTGCAGCAGCAAGGCTTAGAGGTCTGGGAGGAAGAAGTGTACGTCTTGTAATGTGTAACTGGGTCCCACCAGCTCTTTCTTCGACAGAAGGCAGATAGAGGATATAATACAGGCTATAATAGGCAGGAGGGATGCCCATCCTTTCAACTGCTGCATCACATCCTATTGCTCCAAAGGATCCCACCTTTCCCCTCCTCAAATCCATGTAAACAACAGCTAGAGGACACTGTGAAGGAAACTGTAAAAGAGGACACAGGAAACTGTAAAGATTCCTTCCAGTTGTATTTATTATGGATGTCATGTAAGGCAAGAGGCTACATACACTAAAACCAGTTACCATTTACTGCAGAAGACTAGATAATTTTGTTATCCAGGGGAATGTCTAGTCCTTTTTCAAAGCTGTAACTTAGTGCTCCACTGTAGCCATGAGTTCTCAGGCAAAGGAGCAGTTGTACAAAAAAGTGTCTATGATCAGGCCTGAATTTGCTTACTTGAGGTTTTTTTGAATGTTAATTTCTTTCATTATATGCCGAGAATTTATTTTATTTTCTCTACAACTTTTTTTCCCCTCTTTTTTACTATCTCTTTTTTTGGGAATGAGGGGACAGCATATTTGATTTAAAGACAAGTAATACAGATAAGCATGCAGAAGGATATGTAGCAAAAATAAAATTGTTGGATTTCTCTCACAATATAGCACCGGAAATATCCATAAATGGATAGAGACAAGCATAAACCAAGAGTTTTATGACTGCTTATTCCCCCAAGTTTTGTAATAAAATGAGATACATTTTCATACAAACAAAATTCAGTATTTTCACAATCTTTTTCTCCTAACATAAAGGTAAAGTTGTTGGGCATTTTCATTAAAAATTTGGCAGCACACTGGAGAAGGAAAATTTAATGGCAGCCTGAGAGAAAGCCAATGTGATATCAAATAAAGTGACAGTAAGACTACTGCAAAGAATGTAGTATTTGCTCTAGGAACAGAAATAAATCCCTGCATTCAAAAATAAACAACTCTGATGATGTTGCAGTATTTCCAATCTGCTGTTCTGGCACGACTCTTGCCTAGAAAATTACTACTTTTTAAGCTACAAATAACTCACAGGGGCTTAAGAACATGAACCAGTGTGTCATATATATGTATGCTGGTGTTAATAAGACAATTAGCATTCACTTGTTTCTCCAAAATGGCTGTGAAAGGAATAAAGGAAAAAAACCTCAGGTTCTTCATACTGCTGGCTTGATGGATTTCCTTCATTCACCTCATCATTTTTTGAAAAGGTAGCAGGAAAATAGAAAAAGTTAATGAGAAAGAAGCTGGTGGAGGAAAGCCAAAAAGGTGGTGTTTAAAAGTTCTGGCACACAACTATGATGGCCAAGTCAATTTAGGTCACCATAGGGCTTTATTAAATACATGTCATTAAATATATAACTTGTTGCAGATTTCACAAAATAACATTAGTTTCATTCTTGCACTTCATGGAGGAGCATCAGTATAACTGAGGACAATGGAAAAACTATTGTTTCCTCTTATCTCAGTTGTTTTAAATGCTGGCACCTACAATTGGTTAGAGGAATAGTTTTAAACAGAAGAAATTATGTTTTTTGAAAAATATTCCAGCAACAGCCTAGGAAGAATTGCATCAAAATGAACTGAAAAGTTTTGCTGGACCCCAAGCATCTATTGGCAACTTTTATTTTCTCCCATTTTGGTTTTTTTTTTCAGAAGTGTGTGTGTGTTTTTGTGTAAGAATTCTATGGTTTGCTTAATTTGTCATTTTTGCTTCACAGAACATCTTCTCATGTTTTAGTAAGACCCACATCCATGATTCCTGCTTTGGAGGTGGTCTCTTAATATTTTCCTGAACCAGTTGATGGGTTTTGCTCATCGTCTTTAATTTAAAGTTCTTCTGGAAACTTTTCCCTATTTTCCTGATGAAATCGAAATGGATTTCCAATGTGAAAAGTTTTGGCACGGGGTTTGTGGAGCACTGCAGCAATATACCAACCTTTTTTTATTGCATTCAAAGAAAAAGTCCCAAAGGACTTTTTTCTGAAGCTGTAGGTTCTAGGGATGCCACATTTTGCCCAAAAGCTGAACAAGACAGAATAAATATAAGCAAGATAGACAAAAATATCTCCAGAATGAAAAAGCAGATGAAGCACATGAATAAGCTGCCCTCAGTGCCATTTTGCCTGTGCTTGTTTCCATCAGAGCCTAGTTGAGTATGACTGATTTACTGCAGGCACTAAAAATCCTGCTTGAAAAAAAAACATTTCTCTTGATCTCTTCAAAACTGAGAAGCCTCTAAACAATAGGGTATAGAACCTTATTTGTAAACACAACAAGAAAGAGATTAAAGAGAATATTTTGATTTATGAATTCTTCATTTTCTCCATCTCCGTGTCGTTCCTACTCCTGGGAGCAAAAATGCACAATGCTATATTTCTTCTCATTCAGCATGCTTTCTGTACAGGGTAACTTTCTGCTTTTTTGACTGACTGCTTCCCCCTGGCCCTTAATGCAGGTGGCTGCTGAATATTTCAAGAATACAACTTTGCTCCTCATGGGTGTGATTTGTGTGGCAGCTTCTGTGGAAAAGTGGAATCTCCACAAGCGAATTGCCCTGCGGATGGTGATGATGGCAGGAGCCAAGCCAGGCATGTGAGTGAACCTTTGGCTTGGGGGTACTTTGAGCCTCACAGCAGCAGCTTGAAATCTCTCTGATCCTCCCATCCATGGGCAAAAGCCACCTTGGTTTGGGGAATTTTTCATACCCATCTTTCCTTTCGGAGTTTGAAATCTCACAAATTTTCCCCTCCTTTTTCTTCCACTTGCGACTCCTCGTATTTTCCTGTGCTGCACTCCAGGTTGCTCCTTTGCTTTATGTGCTGCACCACGGTGCTCTCCATGTGGCTTTCCAACACGTCCACCACAGCCATGGTGATGCCAATCGTGGAGGCAGTGCTCCAGGAGCTGGTGAATGCTGAGGAGGAGTGCGAGGTCATCGCGACTGCAGGCAGCACCATTGCCGAAGAAAACAAGCCAATAGGTATTTGGCAGTATTGGCCACTCTTTTCTCATTTGCTCATCAGTGACCAGACTTGATATATATTATCCACAGTCTATCAAGGTCAGATTAGTCTGACTTATACTGTCAAAAACACTGATATGTACTTTCTTTTTGTACACTGATACTCCTTTCAAAAATGAAAGAAAGTTTCAAGAAGTGATGGAAGAATAGAAGTTGGGAAACTATACGGAATTAGGGCATTTGCTGGAGCTGTGTGTCATAAACTTGTGGGTCATAGGATTTTACAGGGTTGGAAGAAAACCTCTGAGAATAAAGTCCAGGAAATTTAGAAGAAGGTCAGAAGTTTTCTCTTGACAATCCCATAATAAAAAATTGATAAGAGCTCTAAGGTTCATTTTGTTCATTCTTTCCCAGAAGGAGAAGGTTTAGGAAGAAAAGGATCTCTCTTTTCTTCCACTTTACAATTTCCAGGCTGAAAATTATTTCATCCAACCTTTTCTATTAAATGTAGGTAGCATAACCTTTTAATTGCCAGATGTACAGGATCAGTACAATATAGAATAATAAAATGCTGGATAAAGAGAGCACCTGAGACTGTTTGGACAAGCTTTTGTTTGCAGCAGCTTCTCCAGGTCCAGTGCTATGACCCAGGGCCTCAGCTCAGTTCTTACCCCAAGGGCTGCTCTCTGTTCCTGTGTTGCAGGTCTCGGTGAAAAGCATGGCCAACCTTCACTGGAGCTTATCTTCATCAATGAGGAGTAAGAATGAACCCTGTTCATCAGGACTGGACATTTGAGCCCTACACAGGTTGCAATGACATGAACCCAGGAGTAGAGCCAGGAAGGGCGAGCAGAATCTTACAAGCGAATGTTTCACATGGGACTGGCAAGGAAGGCTTACATGATAAATGGGATTAATGCAATGGTCTGGATCTCACTAAAACTTCACAGTATTCATTTATTTTTTTAACACTATGGATAATTTAGGGAGAAGGAAAATATTTTTAGGGGTTTGAAAGCTCTTTTGAAGTCTGTGTTTGTGCTGTGTAAGAAAGCTCTGTCCGCAGATTTTTATTTCTGTTCCCCTGAAGGAACAGTGATGGAGAGGATCCAAGCACAGCATGGACTTCCCACAGGACATATCCAGAGGGAAATCACTTACAGAGAACTTCTGAAGAAACTCTGAACTGCCTGCCTTTAAGAGGGAGAGGAGAGTGGAGGGTAGGGGCACATGGTGGGAGGCAGAACCCACAAAAAACGCCTCTGCTGCCCCCCAAAATTTGTAAAAGGTTTCTTTAAATATCGACAAATTTCTTCAGAGGTTTGAAACACTAACAGTTTCAATAGGTCTCTATTTGGGGCAGAATCTAGTAAGGGGAGAGGGTAAATCAAGTAAAGGACTAATTTCTTTGTCAAATTATCTAATTAACCATCAGTTTAAGATATACAAGACAGTATACAAAGCTTATGTCCTAAAAATTTATTATAGGCCAGTTTTGAGGAGCATCTTACAAAGTGTGAGAACAAATTGCACAGTCCCTTTTTGAGCTTCTTCTGTATTGTTCACAACTGTTCAAAATAAAAGAGAAACAAGCTTCTCTTACTTTAAATTTTAATTTACTTTAAAACAAATATTATAACTCAAACAGTAGAGGTTGATGACTTTAAGTTAACTTGTAAGATCTAAATAGTTTTCTCATTAGCCTAGAGACTAATTGGGTTCTCCAGTATTCCCTCTGTTATCTCTTTTTATCACAGCCATATTTTCCATGCAATATAGAATCAAATCTTCAGTTTGGCATTGTGCCATTAATCCCTTTAAACCCTATTGAAGAGTATGTGTGGAATATTTCATACAGAACTATTATTAAAATAGGATTACTTGGAAAAGAGCTTTGAATTTGGCAGAAAAAGTAGCACATCTTCTGGAAATAAGTTCAGTGGATTGTTTGCATGATCCACATGCCACACAGGACAGGTTTTAGGGAAGGCCTTAACGTGGTACAGGTAGGTACTCAGAAACAGCATTGGAAAAGTTGGCAGAGGAGGAGCTTGACTAGCACAGGCAGCAGTGGTGCTGGATTGCCTGGTGATTCACTCCACAGAGAATGGAATCCTCTCCCAGAACAGGGTAAATACTACCAAGAAACAATTTTTTTTTTTTTTTTTTTTGCATGAAGGTGGAACCCCACTGCTACACAGCTAAAGATAGGACTGTGAAACATGAAAATGACTTTTACTGTTTGGCCAAGAGCCCACATAAGAGGTTCTAATAAATGGTATTCAGCATTTCAGTAGGCACCAGCTCTCCCACAGATGTTGCCCCTCCTACCCATGATGTGTGTCTTTTGCAAGAGCTGGGTGAACAGGCATTTTTAAAGTATATTTTCCTTTCTTTGTTTTTAGTGCTACCACTACTGACTTCAGCTCCTTGATGCACTCAAAGGTATTGTCATAGGTGGTATCTTCTGAGCTACACTGTCTTCTAATGCAGGAACCAACAGAGCAAAATGCACACAGCTCTGAAAAAAACTGCTGTTTCTTTTATTTCAAATGTGTGGTGGTCACTGGCAGTAAGTATGTATTGCAGAATGTCCTGCTTTGTATTGAACCTGTCAGCCTGCTTGCAAAAATCAATTTGGGGAACATTAGCTCCATAACAACAACAACATAAGTACAAAACAATATAAGTTTGTTGTACTTCTTGCTGGAGATCCTGATATCCATTCAGCAAACTAACAATTCCGTATGGTTTCCAGCAAATTCTTTTGGAATATGGATCATATTATATGGGTATGATCTTTTATTGCTTGGGTACTGCCAGCTTCTGCAGCTGAGACTTCTCAGTTGCTACAGCAGCCTGCACATATCACAAAGTCACAGGCTCAAGGGACCTCTTCGATTCTCCTGCATGACAAAGGAAGAAGACCTAATCTCATTATATTCTGACTTTAAAATCACTTTAAAGTAAAAAATCAGGGAGTTTAAACTTTTTTCCCCCAAGTGTAAAATTAACAGGTGATTTTTAGTGGGCTGGATTTTCTTGTAGTTTTGGAACCATTTTATCTTTTTCCTTCTTTGTCCTCAAAACCCGCTGCCCAGTACCTTTACAAAGCATCACAAATTCTATTCTAAGTGCCCCTAGGAACATAATAAAGGCTAATCCGAAGGCATTTTCCTCCTTGCAGAGTATGAATGGTGTGCACATGATAGCCAACCCAATTGGAACAATGAATTCTACGAGCAATGGGCAGCACCTACCTCAGGTAAGGAAATGTTAGGCCTGGGGCTGAGGCAAAAGGTAGATGTGAATACCACCTGCTCCCCACAATTTCATATTTGTTCCTTGAAAGGAATCATTCTCCATCATCTCACTGCAGCCACGGCTTGGCCCTTTGCTAGTTCTTGCTCCCATTTAGATGCAACCAGCAGAGGTATGTTCAGAAGACACTTCCCCAGTGGCTGGGACAATTAATTCAGCTTTATATTCAGTAACGGGATCACGAGTTTCCTTTATTATTTGACTGTAATAGCCACTTTGTTTCTGCAAAGCCTCCTTGGAAAATATCCCGACTCAAAAACAACCCCTGGCACACAAAATCCTACTCAGCATGAGAAAAACAGCAGGCAAGGATCATTAATCTGTTCAGCCACTTTGTTAGGTAGTCTTAGTATCCACTTCCTTTTTGTCTTCCAAAATATCCAGCCTCAAAATCCTCCATTAAGTCAATTAATTCCAGTATTTCTACATCTCTCGAGTGGATTCAAGAAGCGATTGCTGTTTGGATGACAATTTTGTAGTATCCTAATGGCATAAATTTATGTCCATGAAGGAACAGACTGAAATGAACACACAAATTTGTGTTCACAGTGCAAAAATAAATCAAAATACAAATTAGTAAATATAACAAGCCTATCTCAAAAACTTTCTGCCTTTTTTCCTCATTCCTAAATTACAGGTTGGATGTGAAGTGCCTTGAAGTACTGTACCTTTTTTCCCAGTACAAGGACTTGATTTATAGAGAGTTACCTGTCACTTAAGAAAACTTCTTGTGGAGCAAAATTTTCTGGCATCTTGTCCTTCCATATTCCCATTGCCCAGCCTTTTCCATGACGTTTTGAGATCCCCGGAATTCCATCCCTAATTAGAGGCCGTGAGCCAGTTTAAGTGTGGAAAGTTCACCAAGCCTTTGTGTGGTGGCTGCTCCTAAGCCTCAAGGATTATGGATTTTTTCTGCCTCGGCGCTGGCATCCCATCCCTGCAGCCCTCAAAGGCTTTTGGTATCCCACTGATATTCCAGTCAGACACACAGCTGGCCCAGACCTTAGCCAGAAGTCTGATTACTGCTTTCCTTATATTTCTGTCACAGACCAGGCAGTTTCAGGCCCCTGTCCAGGTTTCCAGGACTGATCCCAGCTAATCCCTGTGAAGAAAGACCTGCCCTCTCTTACACAAACCTGCTGCTTCTCTGGGCCCCATATCAGTCTGGCGTATGAGCACGCTGGGCTGGTGTTCTGATCACCTGCTTTCCTTGTGAATGTGTCCCCTCACAGGCTCAGATCCTGGTCCTGCCCCCCGAGCCCTCCGACCTCGGCCTGAGCACCAAGTACCGGTACCAGACCAGACACGACCACATGGTCTGCAAATGCCTCTCACTGAGCATCTCCTACGCAGCAACCATCGGGGGGCTGACCACCATCATAGGCACCTCCACCAGCCTCATATTCCTAGAGCACTTCAACAAGTAAGTGATACTGGGATTTGGCCAGAATCCCAGTTGGGAAACTCATTGTCATCCTGGTGGGTCATTTCCTACCTCAGGGAACCCTAGTAAGACAGTGTCTCTGAAGGAAAATTTGCTTCTTCCTCTACTCTAATGTTATTATGAATGGTTAATGTTTGAGAGTTAATACATATCCATGTCTTTCTCCTGGGCAAAGTAAAAACTTCTCAGCGTGTGGTAACATTTAAGTTTCTCCAGCAACTTCTTTTGATTTGACATACTGATTATCATGAAGGCAGCAGGCACCCTGGAAAAGTAAACACTAAAGCCATGAAGGTATAGCAAAGAAGACAAAGAAATACTCATAAGAGAAGAAATGCCATAAAATCAGCTGCTCAACATGTAGTGCAAAAAAAAAATCAACTTAGGAATGTGGCCTTACACATTTGCTTCAGAGATGGGAAGCAGCTCTCTGATCAGCGGAGTATTTCCTTTATCGTAGGCCCAGGGCTCTCAATGACATGAATGTTTCAGTGTCAGGAACATGAATGTTTTTCCGTCAGAAGACTGGTGGTACTTCTCCTCAGGCAGAGATTTGCATCCAAGCTCAGAACTGGTTCTGACCATCTACTGCTGCCACTACTGCCTTGATACCCCTCATTTGTCTCTCTTAAATGGTGGTAGCAAAGAAGACTAAGTTCAGAAGTCATGTTTAATCCAAAGATTTGGATTTTACATAATTTTCCAAGATCTTGCTTTTATGACAGTTGCAGCAAAGCACACATCCAACATCTTTGTCAGAGCACAGCAGAATGCAGTCATTATTTGTGTGGCCCATGAGAAGACATACAAAGAGATCCTGGGTGAAATCGTTCTGAAGTCTGACAACTCTAAAAGAAGCCTTAATATAAACACCAGGTAGGGATGGAGTTTCACTCCTGCCATCTCCAAGCATTTTTGAAGCTGGCCAGACAATCCAGACCATCTGGTGTTAAAGGTTTGGAGATCTATAATCTTTGTCTGCTGGTTTCCCTCTGCATAGGTAATGCAGCTGTTGCAAATGCAAACTGATGGAATGTTTCTCTCATGCCATGACAGATATATATGGCTGTAGATGTGTGTGCAGCTATGACTGTTGGAGGTTCCTGTCCCTTCACTCTTCTAACTTCTCGTGCATCCTCTTTTATAATTTACAGCCAGTACCCGAAAGCTGAAGTGGTGAATTTTGGAACCTGGTTTCTCTTCAGTTTCCCCATCTCCCTCATCATGTTGGTGCTGACTTGGTTCTGGCTGCACTGGCTGTTCCTGGGTTGCAAGTGAGTGAAGGTTTTTCGAGATACACAGATTACAAAAGCAGGGCATCTGCGGCTCCTCTCAAACCTGTCTCATAAAGATATTTTGACTGGCGAATGACAGAATTTAAGGCACAATTTCTTTCTTCTTGCCAGAACAATTACCAGAGGAAATCTCACTGTTTAGCTGCCCTGCACAGGCAGCAATATAGAGAGGATTGCTGCTTGAGATTGAAGTGCCTAGATATTGCTGATAGAAATCCTTACTAAGCATTCAACTGCTTTGGGCTTTTTTCACTCTTATGACAATGAGGATTCCCTTGTGGACCAAAAAATCTTGTTATAAGTCCTTTTGGAAAAGCACAGTTCAAAAGATGAATAGAACAATAACTGCAAGTGAACAAGTTACTTTTCAGATCTGCCTCCAGCTCAATGAAATTGATGTAAGACCAGTTAAAATTAAAGGTAAATAGACTCCATATATATTTCCACTCTTTAAAGTGGAAAGGACTAAGCACCAAAGCACCAAAATAAGAAAAAGTCCCAGTCTTCTAGTTTATTGTACCACATATTGTCTTTACAAAGTTAATGAAAACTGCCTAAATGTCTGCATTTAGAGTGGATAAGTTAGTCTGCATTAAATTGTGATGCAGACACATTTACTCAGAATTAAATTGGCCTTAATTTGATTTAGTTTACTCTTAAAAGTAAACTGAACTGACATCACTATTTCACCCAGGACAATGAATAAATTGATAATGAGTTCTGCTTGCTGCCGACCTTGACTAGATTTGCAGAAGTAATTTAGAGGTGAATGGCTCCATGCCTCTCTCAGCGAGTCTCTGAGTCTTGTAGTTCCAAATTAAAAGGCTAATATAAATTTCCCCAACCGCTATTTTTTTAATCTTGAGAAGAAACAGGCCCTAACATGACCCTCAATTAATTTGTTTTAACAAAAAAATAAAATTGAAATTCCACATTGCATCCAAGACTTCATGCTGATTAATGTTGTTCTAAATAATACCAGAGACTGAAGCATTATTGACTTTTTGAGAAGTACTAGTTGATTCCAAGCCTCCTTAATCTCTGACTTCTATTCACTGCAGTTCATTAAAGAACATATTATGTTAGGAGCTGGGCTTCAATATCCTGCCTTCACATCCTTCTGAGCCTGGAAACACTTAGAACATGTTGAAACAGCTGCCTAATCCTTGTGCATAAATGTTTAATGAATTCCTGTAATGTTATTTTCCTAGGAAGCCCTGTGTCATCAATCTGTTCTTACTTGGCTTAGCTGGAACAGCATTTCTGACTTTAAGGCCCTAGACCAGGTCAAAGGTGAAAGAGAATGAACCTATCAAAGGATCTTTGTCAGCAAAGGAGAGCTAAGGGTGGAATTGTTTACCACGGAACTTGCCTTTATAAACCATATAGCTCTTCTCTTCCAGCCTGGAAGGCTCTTCCAGCCTCTTTTCTCCCTGCTGGTGGATTTTATTGAAGTCTAACAGCAAGGTTTGCAAGGAAATTTAAAATACCTATAGATGAAAGGCAGTGTTAAGTGAGCTAAAAAAAGATGTTACATATTTGCCCATGTGAAATGCAAGCCCTGGTTATGTCTGTTCATCGACCAGACAGGGCCTGTCTGGATGCTGAGCAATGCAAATCCGTTTGAGAGCCTGGCCTTAAGCAAATACACTGAGGGAGATTGAAGTCCATGGTTTGGCCAGTGCTACAGCTTGGGTGTCTAGAGAGGTACCAAATGAGATATTAAAATAGCAGGAACCTATTATCACCTAAAAGAACTATAAAAGTTGTGCTGCCATGGTACTTCTGTCACTGCTGCTACCTCCTCTAGACTGGCTTAGATCCGACTCACTCCTCTGTGTGACAGAGGGAACAGCTGGAGTGAAAAAGCAGGGATCTGTGGTTCAAAGCACAGCAAAGTAACACTTCTGGAAAGAAGAAAAGGAGAGGGTTAAAGTGAGCTTGAAAACCTCTCAATTTCAATTAAGAATGTCCATGCTTTCTTACAGAATGAAGGCAAACTGAATAAACTAAGGACTTCACTTAACATCCATACAAATGTGTAGCAGGATCAATATATCCAGCTAGGAAATGTGCTCGTGTTTTCATGTCCCTGGCAGAAGTACAGTTATTTTTCACCTGGACAGAACACCAGGCTGACTGCCCTGGCCTCTGTGGCAGAGGCAGTATGCTGCTTTTCTGGCTGTGCCTGGTTTAGAAACAGCTGCTATTACAACAGTATAAGCAGAAGCAGACAGGTCATGGCAGCTAATGGGATCCCAAGCACAGCTTTCTCTCATTATTTACCGTGAATCCTGAATATCCCAGTCAAATATGGTCTCAAAAGCCAGAGCAGGCCCCAAATATGTTGGATAACCCTGATCCAACTGGAAAGCATAGTTAGCCCATTAAAAATTTCTATTGATAGCTGACCTCTGTCACAATCTTTGCATGTGATGAGAGAAACTAGCCGTAGCTTTTGGAGGTTCCTGGCAGCTCTTTGAGGAAGCCTACGCAGAGGGAGCCCAGCCATGGCTCAAGATGGCTCAGTGATACCAATCAGTACTAGTCAGAGCACCCTGGGGACCTTCCAGCTATGACTAGAATTGAATCTTAAAAGAACTTGAAACCAGATTAATCAAATATCACGCGCAGTATTTTCCTTTCCCATTGCCAACGGGCCTTGCCCCAGTCACATCTTGTCCCAACAGTCCCTGATACCAGAATTTTCAGTCTACCTCATTGCTGGGGTTTTTTAAATTACCTTTTCCGCCCTCTTTATGCCCTTGCCTAATTTTATCATGCAATTTCAGTTTTAAAGAGACCTGTTCTGTAAGCAAGAAGAAGAAGACCAAACGGGAAGAAATGTCAGAGAGAAGAATTCAAGAGGAATACAAGAAACTGGGAAATGTTAGGTAAACCAGACCTTCCTTCCTTGGGAATTTGCCTCTCTAGGCAGAACTATCCTTTCCTATTGCCTTCCACATCGCCTTTGGCTCATGTAGCTTATTCTAAAAGTCAGCTCTTTTTCCTCCCTTCCGGGATAGAAATAGAACTACATGCAAAAATGAACTAAAATCAAAGACTTTGTTACAGCATGAGTGTTAACATGTAACCCACTCATTTATTTATGAGGAAAAAGGAAGAAAAAAAGAAAGATTCACATTTATTCCAGGGTTCAAAGGTCATCTGAGTCAAGGTTTGTCTTTGAACCCTAAAGCACCCCTTTTCCTAATTCAGGCACATACTTATTTTAGTAGATAGAAGTTCAACAAAGGCTTTTTCCTATGCCACGAGTTGTCCAGCCCTCCCAGTTGCCCATAATCTTTATGCACAATGGCAAGAAATGTCTCTTGAAGAGATTATTTGGCAAGATTTTCATTTTCAAAAGGGCTGATATGCCACAGAATTCCTTCTTCACAAAATATTTTTGCCCTGTTCAACCAAGATGTTGACAGATCAACTGCCTGAATATGAAAAACTTTGAAACTAGACTGTTGTTCAGGCTGTGCCTAAATATGAAATCATTCTTAATTTAAATCTATGCTAAATTAAAAGTCCTCAAGTCACCTCAAGTATCCTCAAGTCACCTCAAGTATCCTCAAGTCACCTTGTGTGCACCATCTGTGCTAATTTACATTGTCATTTGCTCTTAGGCTTGCTACTCTTCTAAAAAATGCAAGAGAATGTGTTTACAGTGGAATGCTAATATGAGCTTCACCTTGTTAACTCCTTTAATCAGATAATAATGCAAATACAAAACAAGCATTTAGAAATATTTTCCTTCAGGTCTCACCCATGAATGATTGAATTGCAAATACAGATGGATATTTTTAGCCTGTTTTTCACTGGGTTTAGATGGTTCCCAGCTGGGAGCCAAATCTAGAATTCTTTAATTCAAACTGATCTTCCTTGCTATTTTTCATATGGTTTTTACCCCTTTTTGAAGCCAATTTCTACTTTCTTACTTCTTCCGGAACTTGGTCTTGAGTTTTCAGACTGACCTTGGAATTAATTCCCAGCTTTCTCTGTTCCTTTATTTCTAGCTATCCTGAGATGGTGACTGGATTCTTCTTCATCCTGATGACCCTGCTTTGGTTCACTCGTGAGCCTGGCTTTGTCCCAGGGTGGTCATCTTTTTTTGAGAAGTGAGTGAAATTCCCTAAACAACTGCACAGGAATACAACTTTGCTTCTTATGACTTTCTACAATAATTTTTTTCCCCTAAGATGTCACCAACCACATTTAAGAAAGCAGTGAAAAATTGAGTCTTTATTCAAAAATTAGGATTTTTTTCTTACATTATTTTTGTTCATATAGTGACAAATTCCATTCTTCCTCAGTATTCCAAAGTAGAGAAAGTCAATTAAACCATTTCAAACGTAAAAGAATAGAAGGGTCAGATTTTCAGCTTAAAACATTTTAGTGTATTCACAAAAAAGTTGTCACCAGAATATATTGCAGCTGTAATTGAAATTAATTTTTTTGATGAAAAGTGTTTAATAAAGAAAATGTCTATTCAATTAAATATTGCTGAGAATGGTGACTGAAACAAATAATTTTTCTTTTATTTTAAATAATATTGAAACAAATTACATTAAAGCTTGCTACAACACACTTTGCACATCAAAGAATAAGTGATTTGAATGTAAGTTTTCTCTATATTGCTACCATATAAAATTAACTTTTCATTCCAATTTTGATAGAAAAACAATTCTTAATACTGTGATTTTCTGATGACCACTGGAGCTTGGCACTCCTCAAAATACTTTTACAGAAAGAGTTTTAAACATTTAATTTAAAATCAATCTCCAGTTCATTTCTAAAAGATCACTTGGGTTTGGCTTTTCCCCAGAATGTGTTTACTGTTTCTTACTTCTAGTAAACACACTCTTTTTCTGTACCTCCAAGTTAATAGATTTGTAAACCTAAAGGGATTATTTTTTTTCAACCAGAATGTTAAAAATTGTTGAGCAATGATTGAAGTTGGCTACCAGAGTCAGTTTAATAAATGGAAAAAAAATCCAATTTGTATCCTTGATACACAGGCTTATTTTTCTAGAGGGCTGTTAGTATGACTTCAAATGTGGAAATAGAACTGCACTTGCAGAAATGTTCTTGGAGTTATGTACCTGGATTGGAAATGTCTCTTTTAATGTGTTTTTATGAAAACTTCGCTGTTTCTTTCCTAGGAAAGGTTACCGGACCGATGCTACTGTCTCTGTATTTCTTGGGTTTCTCCTTTTCCTGATTCCAGCAAAAAAGCCATGTTTTGGGAAAAGGAAAAAAGGTGAGGAGGATGCAGCAAGAAAGAGAGCTGGTACATTTTTTAATGTCTAATAATTTGTTTATTTTGTCTGTATAAATTTCCAAGAAGAGACTTTTATGTTGGTAAGTCAGAATCCAGTTTCTCCTCTGATACGAACACTTCCTACATCAGACCTCCTTCTCCTTTGCCATAATTCGTATTGTCTCTGTCAGAGGATGACAAAGAGGTCTTGAAGCTGACACCGCCACCTCTTCAGTGTTATTAAAATTTAGGGCTGAACTTAGGTTCAGATGGAGTTCCATATTAAAGAACTATAATGCAAAATCAGCTGAAGATAAACCCTAGTAAAAAAAATTGGTCGTCACTTATACAGTGGAAATCACTGTAATGTCTTAAGATAAACATAAAAGAGGCCAGAAAATGCCAGACAATGTTTCAGTTTTGTGCAATGCTTCTTTCGCAGTCTTCTTGATAATAGCAAAGATTGTTATTTCACATCTGTGTTTGGGTAGCACTCAGGGGTTTGATCAGTTTGCTGTGCCAGACTTTCACCACAGCAAAAAGTGCTGTATGAAAGTAGAATTGTCTGTGCATTCTTATGTAGGGATTATGAATGTATATAAACATACTTTTTTATACTGTCATATATTGCACAAGGTTTAGGAAAATAAGACACTCTCTAATTCCTCCTTCAAGAAGATCCTCAGGCACTAAAAAAACTTAATGTTCTCAGATAAAATCTAGGGACCTAAATACACTTTATCAAGCATCATGGCCTACTTCATAAGCCTTCTTTGATAATATAATCCCATTGTAACACCACCTCTGTAGTCTACAGATATACGCATATGCATATCACAACACAGCACACAGTCCCTCAAAAAGGTCTAACATGAAAACACAGCGCTTTACAACTCTTTACATCAACAGAGCAGCCAAGGGAAAGTCAGGATGTTTGGAATTAATACACTGCATTTGCTGAGGCCAGGCTATCCAGAGAAACAAGCTGTGCACTGCCTCTTTGCCTCTCTCTCAGGTAGTTCTGAAGATAACTCCCATGCATATTCCATCATTTCTATTCTTGTAAAAATGTGAAGATCTTTGACAAAAGGGCAGTGTAATACTGGTCACACACTCGCTTTATTTGAAATAGGAGATGGTGAAAAGTCAACAGACATCAACACACTGGAGCCCATCATTACCTGGAAGGACTTCCAGAAGACCATGCCCTGGGAGATTGTAGTGTTGGTTGGAGGAGGTTATGCCTTAGCAGCTGGATGCAAGGTACTGATGCAGATATTTTTTTTTTTATCTTCCCTCCAAAAAATATTATCAACCTGCACTTTTATTCCTTTGCATGATCCCCAGTTTGGATTCATGATGTGGATACTTACAAGTTTGTACATAACATAGTAGGCAGCTACTCCCTGCATTCAATATATCTGTTTCTTGCTATTTATTAAACACTGCAGTGAAATCCAGTTTACTGAGCAAAAGGAAACGCAGAAAGCATTGACCTAAACTTTGTTTATTTGCTCGTGGGATTCTCTGATGCAAACTGCCCCAGAGAGAAGAATCTGTTTGACAAACATACCAAGTATTTAGTAATTCTTGTGCTTCTGTCCTTTCCCCAGACCTCTGGCCTCTCTACATGGATTGGACGTCAAATGCTCTCCCTGAGCAGCCTTCCCTACTGGGCTGTAACTCTGATGGCTTGCATTTTGGTGTCCATAGTAACAGAATTTGTTAGTAATCCAGCAACCATAACCATCTTTCTGCCTATTTTATGCAGCATGGTGAGTTAAAACAGTGACATTTTTAGTCTGTTGTTTACTGACAGGCTTGTGGGAATTTTTTAAGATGTCAGGGTCTTGGCACTCTGTTCACATGAAACCCAGGCTCAGTTCCCAAGCTACTATTCTGTAGTCTTGGAACTAGGAAATTGGGCACCAAAAAGCATATTTTAGCACCAAGGAATTTATAATACATCTGAGACCAAGTGCACTAAGGAATTCATATGCCAAGTACAAGAAAAGATGACTATGGAATCATCAAGAAATGTGAATTTATCACATAAAGCTTGAGATACTTTTATTAATAGTTCTTTTAAATGTGTTGTTCATTAGTTAGTAGTCACCAGCTCCCTACTTGTAAGAAAACACTGGAGTGCTGAATTTTATTTCAGATTTAAAATTGTTCAAAGGGGTGATCTGGTAAGCATACTGTCTTCCAGCATGGAAAGCAGAGATGTTTGTAAGTGGCAGAAAAAAAATCGGGATCCTATTGACAAAGATAGAAGAAAGAGAACTAATTGCATTTTATATTGAAATAGCAGTTCCAGAAAATTTTCTTATTTATTTTTATAATGTAATATGAAACTTTTCTTACCAAGAGTGTAGGTCACTAATCGTCTTTCCCTATTATAACAATTTTATGGGATTGTCCCAAAGCACATTATGTGAACAGTTCTGAGTTAATATGAAGATGTGGTCAGACAAAAAAGAACTAATTGTGTTTTGTGGCCTAGGAGTTCAGATTTGCTTCTGCTCCATGCAGAAAGAGGCTCTCCTAAAAAATATTTAGAGCAGTAATCTACTTGTAGTGTGAACTGCCATCTTAAGGCAAACTCTCTTTTTTCATTGCAAAAGTAACCTGGAGACACTCCCCTCCCCAAAATGATGGTAGCCTTGTTTACCCTTTTCCCCTTTTCCTCTGACATAAAACCAGGCCAAAGCAACGTAAACAAAAATGCAAAATGTTATCACCACTGGAAACTGCAGTAGAAGAACCATTCTTTAGCTCACTCTAAAGAATATTCCATCACCTCTGCCTTCTCCCCATGCAAGCTTGGATCATGAACAGCTGGTTCTCTTAACCACTATTCAGGAGGACATCACATAATGGTCTCAGCATATTCAGCAACTGGAAGAAGCAAGTTGTTCATGTTAGCCTGTTGTGACTTCTCTTGGATGAAAACTGAAGTGGCAGTCAGTTTTAAACCCCAGAAGACTCTACAGAATGACACAGAGAACAAGTGGGAGAAAGAGCAAAGGTGGCCTAATAGTGGCAAACTCCACCCTCCCTCAGTGTGAAATGTCTCAAGAGAGATCCCTAGAGCATGACCAGCTCAAAATTATGACATTACTGTAAAAAAACCCAATCATCCAAAAAATACTTTCACACTTAAGTCTAGAAATTAGGCAGATGTGATTCAGAGAAAACAGAGGGTCCTTTCATATGAATTGTCAGCAGTGACTTTTATTGATTAGGTAAAACACCTCTCTCCCTCTTCTTCCAGTCAGAAACACTGCTTATCAACCCTTTATACACCCTGATTCCTGTCACCATGTGCATCTCATTTGCGGTGATGCTGCCAGTGGGTAACCCTCCAAATGCCATTGTCTTCAGTTACGGGCACTGCCAGATCAAAGATATGGTGAGTCTTGGGACTGGGTGCATCCTGCCATGCTTCAGGCAGCTTCAGCACCTAGTCCCACATTCAGCTGCCAATAATAACAATGATTATACTGCTGCAATAATAATGATTATATTGGTGCACTAATAATGACTATCTTGGTGAAATAATAATGATTATATTGGTGCTAATACTAAGTAATGATGTCTGCACTGCTGTTACATAATAGAGCCGTCAGGTTAAGGACAACCACAAGTCTGCTGTAGGGCACACACATTTCTTATCTTCATTTTCTTTTTTAATGTAATGGTCTAAAGAGCTTCAGGAGTATGCAATTCTTTGCATTGACCTGCTAAGACAAGCACAAGAGAGCATGAGAAATTAGATTTATCACATACCTCCACAGTAAGTCAGGTTATGTGACTTTTATGGGTTTAACTCCCCATTCTGATTATCAAGAATGAGAAGTTTGAGATTATCAAGATTCAGAAGCTCACAATGAACTGCATTAGTCTCTAACCATCACTCCTGAATATTCTCACAACATATACCCTGACACATAATATTAATTGTGCTATTTTTTGGCTCTAGAAATCACCATACATAAATTATCACATGAAATCTCTGTCAGTATAGATACTTCTGCTTTTCTTTTTTTCCTGTGTTAACCGTTTGTAATTAAGTTGCTCTGATGGATTTTGCTTTTGCAGGTGAAAGCTGGCCTGGGTGTGAATCTGATTGGCCTGGCTGTTGTCATGGTGGCCATCAACACATGGGGAATTAGGCTCTTCCAGCTGAACACCTTTCCAGAATGGGCAGCAGTCAGCAACATCACAAGCCAAACGTAATCTTCAATGAAAAAAAAAGCAGAAGTGCAAGACCAAAGCAAGTTGGGACAAATTATTGTGCCTACATTTCACACAGGAAAGAAAGAAGGAAACCTGTGTATACATAGCACCAGGATCCATTGCAAAACCATGACAAAAATCCACAGGGAGGTCTTCTGCAACAGCTTTTCTGTTCTGAAAATCAGTGTGAGTTAAAAGGAGAGATTAGCTTTGCTCTGTTGCTGCTTTCTCTGGGATACCATAACTCGGAAAAAATCCATTCCTCCAAATTATCTATCTATAGCTTTTTCATGCCTTAGAGCAATTATGTAGGACTTGTATGTAGGACTCCAGGGGCAGAAGAACACATATACTGGTGTACTCAGCAGTAGCAGATTCAGCCCCACCACTAACTTACAGTGAATGTAGGGTGTCTTATTCCCAAATCCAGAAGAGTTTTATAATCCTGCTTCTTCTGAAGGTGAATTATTATTCTTTTGAGATCACTCATCACTGTTTTGCAAAAACCACTTTCCCACCTAACTCATATGACCTGGACAGAAATCCAGCTACCAACTACCAGCACTTCAAAGGGATAATAGAAACCTCCAGAGAGGAAGGAGAAATCTCCTTGGAAGGAGAATGTGGGGTTTTTTTTCACACAGCACTAGTATAAATTTCCAATATTGCAGTACTTGCAATCTCTGCTTTGGAAGGAAGAGTTTCAGGAACAGAAAGTTTTGTTCAAGACCTTCTTTATCATTACTGCAGTGGGAGTTCTTTCAGCAGGGGAAGCTGTGAGCAGCAAAATCTTACCAGGCCAACACCCCCATCACTCCCCTGTCTCTTTGGCTGCTGTTTAGTTATGGACTTATGATTCCCCTGACAGAGACAGTCTCACCCCTGATGGCACTCAGCGCTGCTCCACGAGTAAGAAGGGAGAGGGCTGAAGTGGAGTGGTGCTGGTGTATCTCCCCATCCTGTGCATTCACTTGAACATCACACCCCCTGCTCTCTAGCAGCCCAGAGAACAGGAACTTCAAATGTAGGAAACTGACACAGAGTAGATAACTACCAAGCCAAAAGGCCAATCTCTTTATCTCTCATCAACAAAGTGAATGCCCCGCTTTCCTGACTGGGTTCCTGCAACATTCATTAAAACTTCTCATGTATTATGTCCAGTTTTTAATAATTTTCCTAATGTCAATACATTTAAGATGTATATTAGAATGATTGAATCTCGTAATCACACACACACTTTAATGAATTTTTATGCTTTCCCCTTTTAATCTAGGCTCTTTAGTTGATAGTGTGAATGTTTATTCTGCAGAAATAAAATGGCAATAAAATAAATTATTCATTATTGCACATCCTGGTGCTCCATGGATATATTTCACCCATAACCCACCAAACCCTTAGAGAAGCAGTGTTGAGACAGCAGGAGGTGGTGGTTTACTGCTTCTGTCCAGACGGATCCCACAGACTTGTCTTGGAAATAAACAGATACAATAAAAGGTCATAGGCTGGCAGAGGGGGAGAAACATGGGAAAAACACAAAAGCATGTCTTAGCCCTTGTTCCAAAAGCAGGAAGCTGCATCCTTTAGCAAAACAATTGCTATTCCTGGTAGTTCCTGTAAATTTCATTTTGAATAGCAAAGTGTTCCCGTGCATCAGTGGCTTAAAGCATCCCCATGACCCCCTGATGCATAAAACAAGACCATGGCCTCACTTTTTCAACTCTTCTCTCATCTCACCAGTTCCTGTGTTCCCCCTACCCCAAGCCTGCTGCTCTGATGCACTCCAGCACACAAAGCTCACACTGACCTCAGCCATGCAGATCCTCCACACCTCTTCTGCTCCCCTCCCTCGGTGCTTCCCTTCTCCCCAGGAAGAGAATTCTGCTGAACACGGACCCCAAAATGGTGCTCTAAGCTGAGGCACTCTGACCTCCCCCTGGCACAAGCTCCACTCTGAAGCCACAGGAGCAGGAGAGGAAGGGGCTGCAGTGGATGTTGCCTGTTCACCAACATGGGCAACATCCTCCAGGAACAAGCACTGCAGTGGATGGGGGTGTCCGCAATACCTACAGTTCTGTCCCTACACACAGCAAGCAGAACATCTCTCTGTTCACAGTGTCTGAAGTTACTTTTGACCATTCTCCCTCTGCCAATAAACTCTTTCTGGCTTGCTTTCTTCCCAGTGCTTCAGCTGCTCTGCACCTTTTACTGTGCACCCATCTTCCCACTGCCTTGCTGCTCAGCAACAAATCCACCAGCTCCATCCACCAGCATCTTCCCACTGCCTTGCTGCTCAGCAACAAATCACTCTGCTCTCCTAATACTGATTTCTCAGCTCTGCTCAGCTCCCATCACACCTTGCTATCCCAGACCTTTCCCAGGGGATATGAACTCGGGATATTCCCATTTGTGAGAGATGAGCAGCTGGCATTCCAGGTGGCTTTAGGGAGACCTGGGATTACTCACAAATCAAACAGGGTGTCCAGCAATGCTCTTCCGTAAGAACAACAATAGCAGCAGGTAAATGAAATTGCTTGGTGCTATTGCATGTCTCAAGCAATATTTCTTCAGAAACATTTCCAGGAGGCTCTGGTATAGCTCGTGACTCATGAGGTGGTGCAGAAACATCTGGAGTGGACTCAGGTAAGGCATTTCCCCAACAGACTCTTCTTCCTCCTGTTTTGGTACTCTTGGAACATTTCCATGTTCACAGCTGCTGCCACTTGTCACTGCCATGTCCCACCAGGCAGCTGCAGGAAGGCAGTGTGCTGCTCTGGCCTTTTTTCTACATCAGATCAGTCAGTTCACACCCCACCACCAGATTCTGCCCTTCATTGCTGCCTTTTTTTTTTTTTAATTATTATTATTATAATAAATGACAAGTGGACAAAGAAGCGGGAAATTTTCACTCCTAAGTTATAACGTACTATCATTCAACTTCAGATTTGTCTCTACCAACAACCAAGGCAGAAGTACTTTCATCAGAGGGCAAATAAGCCTGATTTCAAATTAAGTGATTGCCAGATGCTTTCAAGATTCAGCACATACATCAAGCCTTAAAAACAAAAATTCTGGTTTCAGCCCAGAATTTATCCAAAGAGTAGAACTGCATTAACTAGTAGCAGTACATTTTACCTTAAATTTTTTATATTACCTTTTACTAGAATCCTATTAATAATGTGTATTATTATACACATTTTAATAGACCTGATTTAAAACCTGAACAATTTTGCTGAAGCAAATTGAGGTGATTTACACTGAGCAATTACTCATTCCATAGCTGATAATGTTTTATTTCCCAGGGAAAAAAGCAGAGCATGGTAACTGTACTTAATACTTGTACATGGCTGTTTAATTCTCTCTGGTTTGCAGAAAATTTGAATAATAGAATTTGAAACTGGCCCTTTTATTTTTTTTTTTCATATGTTGATTGGTATCTTACTCATTATATCATTTTGGGCGCAAAAAGCGCAGTCGTCAGAGGAAGGCTCTAATCTGTGGAATTATTTTGTTGCAGAATCCATGTTTCCACACAGAAAACAAAACTGTGTGTTCCACTCCAGCATTTGGGCTCACAGCATAGGAAAGTTACTGTGTAGTTATGGTTTGAGTCAGTGATTTACAGGATTGGGGTATTTATTTTTTTTCCATGTGTATTAAAGACTAAGGCCAGAATTGACTTTGGCAGGAGCATCTATTCTGAGGGCAACTTAAGAAATTTATTTTTCAGAAAGTAAAACTGATCATCTGTGATTAATGTATGTTTCAGGTGAAAAAGCAAATAACCTGCAGAGTTATTTTATCTCAGTACAAATTCCATAAAAATGACCTTGGTTTAGGAATTTGTAAAATAAATGTTAACATGTACCGCCAGGAAGTCTAACAAACAAAACTGCCTATCTCTGTTTTGTCCCTCTGAGGCAAAAATAAAAAGAACTGTACATGAGACTTCCCTCTGGATTTTAGCAGCAACTTACACACTGACATCCACCATCGCTTCCTAATGTCCAAAATAATTCTGCATCCCATACAGAATATAGGTTTTTACATATGACTATCAATGCACAATCTCATTTCTGCAAACACAGATATAATCCAGGTTTATGAAATCAACACATTATTAATTCCAAAACTTTCAATTTCTTCCTTTGCAATGTTTCAGTTTCACCAGGGATAGAGCACACATCATGAGGCAGCAGGCTGTGGCTCTGGGATGTAAAACCACTGAACATTCATGTTAGTGAAGTTCTGTGAGGTGCGTCCACGAACTTTACTTGGTTTCTTGTGCCCAGGAAGCTAATAATTAGCTTTGTTATCTGGCTTTTTGTTTATTTTGGGTATTAACCCTTGACTGCATTCAATGGCAGAAGAGCCTTAGGGCAGCCTTTTCCAACATAGGATAATAATCTCAATCCACAGTAAATATTTTAGAAGTCTGTTAGTAGCTCATATATTCATTTTCTCCCATTGTGCTGTGAACCTTCAGCTCCAGGATATGTCTCAAAAGAATCAATACATGAAAATGAATACAACTGTTTTAAGCAAGGGAAGGAAGCCTGCATATTTTAGCTGGCAATTCTAGCTATCCACATAGGCATTTGAAAGAGGCAGAAATTCACAGAGCCCATGTTGAGTGGGAAACTTGCTCCTAGGTATCCTCATGGAGCATCCATCCTTTGTGCCCTGCTATGACACCAGTGCATCCAAAGCACTCTGAGCCCCCAGATGCAAGACCTGCATTGAGCAGTCATTATTTATGCTCACCCTGTGCCCTCTGAAAGGTAAGGTTAAACTTCAGTATCAGCTAGGAAAACCTCAGGCTAGGTAAAATGTGTTATACAGTAGTTGCCAAGTCCACACCAGCTGTGTTATAACATTATCCAGATTTACAGCTTACTATGTGGGAGGAAGAAACACAGCTTGAGCTAAAATGAAAGTGTTGCAAGTAGTGTGAAACACCTCAGAAATCCTGTCTTTAATATTAATGGCCATGTATTGTTTCCACAGCATTAGAGCTGCAGCTTTTCACTTCCTAATACGATAGGAAAAAAAAAAATCTTAACATTTGCTTGGAATGCTTAGCTGAAAGTCAGCTCCAAAAACACTTTTAGAGTAACTGGCCTGTTTGGCAACAAATATAGAGATTTTGAACATTATTTCACTTCTCATCCCCATGTAAAGAAAGGGAAGAACATAAAGTATGTTTGAGGAAAGAAATAATCCAATTTTAAACACTAACATAATTTTATATGGCAAGCAAAGAAAAATGAATGGGTTAGAGACAGTACTTTTCAATGCTTAAGAATAGGAAAGGGAGGGGAAGGAGAGGAAGTTAGGGGAAACTTACGTTCATCATGTTCATAAAAGCATCAAAACAGCTGTGCAGTGCTATCACTCTATGAAAACACTTTCGTGCATGGAAGAAAATTCCTTCAGTCAGCTCTGAAGTCTATGAAAGGTAATGGAAAGCTCTCTCAAGAAGCAGAGCGTACAGTACTAATTCAGTAAAAGCTAAATGTAATTTTACTTTAATTGGGAACTCCCTTCACCAAGCACATTCTGGGTATCTTCCACACATGCTGCTACCACAAGGTTTCTGCCAGCTGATGTTAGGTGCTACAACCTTTTCTCCCTGTTGGAGTTTCTTGGAGTGTTTACTGTAGAGAAAATTGGTTGCATCACTACTAAGACTGTCTGACTTGAGTTGGCTTTTAAACTTGACAAGTAACCCTTAGCAGAGACTGAAAGCTTTTATGTCAGCTACACATTTCAGGGCAGAAGTGAAAGGAAGGATTGAAAATTACAGGAGAAATATTCCTTACATATATTTTTATTCCTTAAGAAGGAGAATCTTTTCCTTCTGAGTGTCTCTCATTAACTAAACACCCATTAGAGATCAAAGCACATCTTCTGATTTAGTCTCTTCTGAGAGGAATACAGACCATGTGCTCTACAGCTGTCCTATGATGAGAATTAAAATATGGTAAAAGGACAAACCACTCTGAAGGCACAATCCTTACCCTAATTAAAACATAAATGGAGGAGCACTCTAGGTATGCTTTAATCTAGAGCCTGAACAAATGGAGGTCATTCTCTGTGCTTGTCTGTAGCAGTCCATTACCAGGCATTCTCAACAAAAGCAAGAATATCTTCCTGGTACTTTTCTTTATTCTTCATGTCCTGCAAAAGACTGTCAAGGGCACTCTGTCATTTAAGTCATGTTACAGAGTGATTGAGCTTTTCTATTTTAAGGGAAAAAAATATTTGATAGATTCTTGAATTAATAAAATTTACATCTATTAAAATCATTGCAACTTTTTTTCAGAATTTACAACAGGATTTTTCAGAATTATGGTTTGAAGCAGAAGAGCTCTACAACGCAATGCATGTTTTCTCACGCACCAGGGCTTTTAATGACTGCTTTTTTGCTTTGCTTGTGTGTGTGGCTTTTGCTTTACCTATTGAACTCTCTGCCTCAACCCACAGGTTTTCTCACTTTGACCCTCGCGCTTCTCTCTCCCATCCCACTGGGAGCAGTGAGCCCATGGCTCTGTGGGGCTGAGTTGCTGGCTGGGGCTAAGCCACAGCAGCCCTTTCCAGCTTCTGGGACTAGCGTGGGACGTAGGGTCTACAGCCCTGCATCCACCACAGGGCCTAGTGTAGACCAGAGTTCAACAGCAGGTGGAGCAGAGACTGTCAGGGCCTGGAACCAACTCTCAGGGTGTTTTGTTTCCTTTACATGGCTTTTGATGAATGAACTTTCCCATCTCCAACAATGGAACACAGATCTTAAGAACACTGAAGTACCACTGCTCACAACAAATGACAAGAAACCCTGAAAGTTACTTCTTGATGCATTTAATTTCTTTTGGGCTGTTCTAAGAGCTAGGGTATTACCAAGTGTGAGGTACACATTGTAACAAGACCAAAAGCACTCCAGTGGGATCAGGTAAAAACAGGTTACAAAATATTAGGAAAAGAAATACTGAAAAATACAAATGATATCATCCAGTCACACATCAGCTGCAAATCCAAATTCTGAAACCCTTGAAAATCAGTCCCAGGAGAAGTTCACGGCCGCCCTTTCAAAAGGATATTCCAGTTCTAGGAGACTAAGAGTGGAGAAACCTCGCATGCCAACCCTCTACTTGACCTTTCCTGCCGGAAAGGTAGATTGCATCCTTGGTGCACACACGGAGTTGACCTGGGGAACACTGCTCTTTCAGGACTTGTCGCTAGGAGGTTTCTTCTTGGCTTCCACATCCTTCTTAAAATCTTCCAGCTTCTTTGCAATGTTAGGAATCTTTAAAGACAAAGCAAAACAATCAAAACCCACAGAAAGTAACAAAAAATCCTGGGCTACAGGAGTGTCATCAGGAAGAACAATACCATACACACAGCAAAAAATTCTATAAAGTTTAAACTGGTTTTTAAAAGATATTTCCAGTACCTGTTACCTTGCACAGAGGTTAAAATCTAGGCAGTATCAAGACAACAGAAGATGAAAGCACCTTACATGAGGCTTCAGGAAATATTTAGATTATTAAGGCTAGAAGTCAGCCAGTGGTGATGGGAACAGGAGGAAGGAAGAAAGAACACTTTACAGGAAATTTACTATGACCGGTCTGGCTTCCTGACTGAAAGAAGATAAACTGCCAAGAATAAGCAGATTTAAACACCGATATACAGGCTTTCGAAGGGGAAATTAGATTGTGCTGTATTGGTCATAACCCAAGAGAAAAGAGATGTTCAAGTGCATCAAACATGTTCTCAAGAAACTTATTAAGAAATACGTCTCCTGGTTCATCTTGTGGGAAACAAAATTCCTCACTGGAATTCTACTGCATTGCAAATTGGCACCCTTTTGCAGTTTCACACCTGAATGAAAATTCAATTTACCACTTGTGAGCTTCAAAACTTCAGCTTTCTTTTCCAAATAAAAGAATTTTGATAAAATAATCCAACAGTAAATTTTGATAACTTGAAAGAAAAAAATAGCTGAAGCTCTTAATGGCAGAGAAAAGGCTATGATTAGTTAAAACTGGGAAGTATGTATGATTTTACAAGCTAACTGATTAAAATGAAATTACAGCAAAATTTCCACTGGTATCTCTGAAAAAAAAAAAAATCATGGGCTTTTACTTCATATGTAACCTGACCACAGAGCAGAAGTTAATCCAAACAGAATGCAGTTCTCTTACTGAATGGTCTGAGGCTCACAGTACTGGTCACATAAGTTCCTTTTACCTTCCTTTTCAGAACTAAGCTCTGTTTGAGCAAATGAAATTAAGAGCCCAGCCTGCAACATGCCTGACATTTAAACTAAACCAAGAGAACTCCACTAATGTCAGCAGAACTCTCTGTGTACTTATTACTAAGCACATTGTGTGTTCAGCTGCAGAATTAGGACCCCATTATGACACACTTATATTAAATGTCATCTAAAACCAATCATCCTCAACAGCAGCAATAAAATTTCCATGTTCATCCTGCAAGTCAGTGTTACATTCCATGGGGGAACCGCTTCCAGCAAAGGAAAAGCCTGAGTCCCCCTCTTGTGGCAATACTTTATCAGTGCTGCCAGAAAAGCACCATAGAATGCTTGTGATACATATTGATACATCCAAATATATTCTTCTGACTACATTTTTGTAACATAGTAAAACATACAACGCACACAAACACTACTCTTTCATTAGTCCTTCTACTGGACTGACTGACAGGAAAAATCCCAAAAGTTTGTCCATAAACGAAGAACAAAATGTAAGAATTGTTTTTAAGCAAGATAACTTCAATACTGAAGATGAGAGGAAAGCAGAACATAAATGTCACCAAAGCCTCAACAACTCTGTTTGTTTTTTTTTATTAAGGCTAATACAGATTGCCTAAGAATTTAAAAAAATTTATATGTTAAATGTTATTAACTCCTCTAGCTAGTAAATAACTAAGTGGCACTGCTCTTACAGGGGATTCTGCTGACTACAGAAATTAGAAGCATGTTTTCCAGGCTCAGCTTGAAATCTTCTTCTGCCCTCTCACACAGAAAACTCTTAACTGAGAACTGAGGAAAGAAAATCCTCTTTCTTTCTTCACTGTGAGAAAAGAAGGAAGGATTGAATGCAGGTCAAAACACTTTTTGAAGTAGAAGAAAGAAATGAATTTTCAAAAAAAGCTGGCAAAACTTATTTTCATTATTGGTCCAGAAGACAGACATTTCACGTCCTCTCAGGATTTTTATTAACAGTTATACTGAGTGGACAACACTTTAAGAAGCCAGGCTATCCAAGACAGGAAACCTGTATTTTAGTGCTGGTAAAATCCATGAGCAATTGATAAACATTTTCTGTTTCTACTGTCTTTGCCTGTAGATGCCTGGGCTCCAGGACTGAACAGAAATTTAGGCTTTAAGCACTACACTACCACAGAGAAGATAATGTTTTGGTTTCACTTTTTCTTTTTTTTGCCATTAAGGTTGGAAAAGACCCTCAAGATCACAGAGTCCAACCTTTGACCTATCACCACTTTGTCGACTAGACCACATCATTAAGTGCCATGTCCAGTCATTTCTTGAACACCTCGAGGGATGGTGACTCCATCACTTCCCTGTGCAGCCCATTCCAATGCCTGAGCACTCTTTCAGTGAGGTTATTCTTCCTGAAAAAGTCTGAGTTCTCCTCTAACTAAAGTCAGCATGATCTGCATTCTGTTTAAAAAAATATAAACCATCAAAATAAAGACTGATTCAATTCCAATTGAGGAAAAATAGCCTTATATTTTCAGTTCAGGATGCATTTAACTCTGAGAATACTAGGATACTCACATCATAGTTCTGAGCCAGATACATCCCAACCACGTTGCCAAGAGTAAAACCAAGCTATAAAGGAAGAAAAGGAGAAGAGTTAACACCCTTCCATCAAAAGCATATTGGCTAAAATAAAGAAAAAGGAATATTGCAAGTCATTTAAAGAGTTTCAACTCCACTTCTACTTAATTTCTCATCTTTCATCCAGAGAGGTGCAATTTTACTGATCTTCCTCACCAGAAACACCTTGCCGTCATTTCCAAAATACCACACAGTTTTGTTATTCAATACACATCCCCAACGCTATGTGGATCAAGCTGTGTTCATCCTCGTAAGGTTCTGTACACACTCACAAAGGCAGTAAATCCTATAAAAATGGGAGAGACAGCAGCAGGGACCTACATATCACAGAGCTCTTGGTCCATGCTGGGAAAGCCTAAAGCAACATCCCACTAGAACAATGCTCAGTGCTGGAAAGGGACATACGTGTCTCAGCATGAAGTTAAAAAAAACCTTAACAACATGAACTTAAACTGATGTAAACCTGCTTCTCTTCTGCAGCAACAGCTGTGCATCTTCCAGACAGACCCTTCTGACCCCAAGAGATTAGCTCTCAGCCAAATCCACTCTGATCTAGGGGCTCCTCTAAGGCAGTACAGTTGATTGGAAGCTGGGCACAACCTCTTCTGACAACTGTGCAAACCTGTAGTTGATGAAGGGTGTCCATAAAAATGCACTCTGGCAGCAGAGCGAGAGGAAAACACAAGCAGAGTTTCTGGCCCAGACCCTGTTTGCAAGCTGAGGAAAATCCTCAAGCATAAGAACACTTCTGGAGTGAAAGAAATTCCTCTCTTCAAAGACAGGTGATGAGATTTTCATTCAGCAACCCAGTATTTATTTTTATTGTTACACTTCAAAATAAGTATGCCCTATACCATGAAAGCTCGTTTAGCTATTTTGAAAGGGGACACACTAATATTGTGCTTTTGTTCATTGTTAGTAGACAAATCACTCTTTGTGACAGCTGAGGCCAGTTCTACTTAAGAAAATTGTTATTGCTCATGGTCACTGCTGTTAAAATACGACTATTTTAAGAAGAAGAAAACCACTGTCCACAAAACAACTTTGCCGCCACTTATTGACCAGACATCTTTTCCAGGCCCAAAGCAGCACAGAGCACAGCTCATCTTTTCTGTGATTCAGACTCTATAAGCAGCACTGGTGAAAATCTATCTATAGAAAACTAAAATTGGCAGAGAGCTGTCAAATGAACTCTGACTGCAAGTTACTTCAGTATTTTCTTAAACAGATTTCTGGTCTTATTCCTTGTTTGTAATTACTTTTTCAAGCTTAGCTTTAACAATTTGAGAACAAGACTAATTATTCTTGTGTGTACTGTCCTGGTTATCAAATGCTCTTGTAGTTTTAATTGCCAGCTAAGGAGGTACTCTGGGAGATACTAACAACTTCTGCACTGATGAAAACCAGACCTGTGATTCCTCCTAATGCAGAGCATCACTCTAGCACAGAATTTCCTGCATCTTTAGCAGTGTCTGGGAAGCCACCTGAAAACACAAACCAGACTCTTGTTTGGTAGTTGTGTTCTAGGCTTTTACCCTAGAACTTTTCCAATATATATCATATTCTGTTGTGAGATAACCCGTACTCAGTACAGATAGTACTGAGATCGGTACTTCCTTTAAGTGTATTCCTTTATTGGAAAGTCCAGCACTGCATCCACCCAGTTACATTTATTTTTAGAATTATTTTATAATTCAATTAGAATTATAATTTATAATTCAAGCAGTGGGGAAAAAAAATCACTACTTAAGACTTCAATTATATGGAAGGCAAAACGCGTAGCAAATGAAAATGTGCATGTTGACTAAAAACAACAGTCTTCCTATTTCCAACCAGCATTTCAAGATGCATTGTAAACAAATGCTTATTTAATGCTTAACTCTGAATTGCAAAAGCACAAGGTTTGTGAGATTACTCCTTTATCTCTCTGCTACAGCCCTAACCAGGCAGAGCAAGAGTCAAACACCCAATCTACACCCAAGCAGGGAAGAAACCCAGAATTAGTTTATCTTTTGTCTAACTTTCATGTGCTAATGAGAAGTCATAATTCTAAGATGTTTTTATCTAGCAACAAAAAAAAAGCCATTAGCAGCAAACACTGGAGGTGATAAACACAGAAACTTTGAGAGAGGCTAACCATATTTAGCCTTACTGATGGTTTTCATTGGGAGTGGAGAGGGGATTATAAACAGCTACAGAAATGATTGAGGCTTTCATCCTTATTATTATGAAGCTAGGATAAGCAATAGGCCTCATTTATTTATTATATAAAAACAGGCAAGACTCTCCCAACTTAGAATAGGCCTTCTCTTCTTGCTTTGTATCAACACCTGCTATGAAACTCATCAGCCGGCAAAATTATCTTGCCCCAACGAAAGATGAAGTCTAACATTCAGTCTAATAATTCTGCTGTTCTTAAGGGGATTTAATGAAAGGCAGTAACGAAACGTGATCTTTTGCCTTAATTTCCGTATATAAAAATACACATCTCCAGCGGTACACTTTTAAGGGTGTACAAAATGGCAAGGGCTAACGACCCAGCTCTCACCAAAAGAGGGAGGCATTTATGCTTACACAAAGAAATTTGAGCAGCAAGCGGAGCATCGCCGTGAGCAAGCAGAATCTCCAAGGCAAATTAAGAGCACGACTTGGGAGAGAAAGCAAGCCACGGAACTCCATTTTCAGAGCGGCTTTAAGGCACCGTTCTGCGGGAACAAGGGGGACAAGCCCGGAAGAGCGGGTGGGAAGGAGAGGGAGAAGGGANCGCTGCCGGCACCGCCGCCCCGCCCGACAGCCGGGGAAGTCAGGCGGGCAGCGGCTGCTCCTCTTCCGGGCCCGCCCCCGCCGCCATGGCCGGGGGAAGGGCCCGCCCGGCCCTGCTGTCCCGGCCGCTGTCCCGGCCTGTGGCCCGGCCCCGCCGCGCCCCGGCGTGAGGGGCAGCAGGGACCGCGCCTTTCCCGGCCGCTCCTGAGGGGCTGCACGGGGGTGCCGAGAGGTGGTTTTGTTTGTTTTTGTGGATTTTATAGCTTGCGTGAGGAGTTCTTTGTCAATCGCTTTGGGTTCAGCTTCTTTTAATGGCTACACTTGATTCATTGATATTTGGGCAGTAAATATCAGTTAGGAAGTTTTCTCCTGCTGCAAGTCAGTAAGAGATTGCAGGCTTTATTGCAATTTATTTCAAATCTTTTTCTTCCTCCATAACTTTTCAGACTAAAAAAAAAAAAAAAGAAAAGAAAAACGCACGAGATACAGCTATTTTTGAGCTATTAGGCAACTCTACCCTGAAAGCAAGTTAACTCACATTATATCTCAGTTCCCAGAAAGCACCAATGTTCCATCTAATACAAAACATGTAGCTTCTGCCTTTATGGGTAGGGTACCTTGGTGAAGTAAGGAAGTATCTCCTATCTACTTCAGGAGAAAAAAAGCACAGAAAGATACTTAGTAACACAATTTTTTGTTCTGGTGATACCCTGGTAAGGATCCACACTTGAGACCACTTTCTCCCGAATTTCAGGCTGTCCCAAAGCTGCTGCGTTGTTCTTCCCTCCCTGAGTGAGAGCTGACACCTGGAAATAACACAGAGATTTGAATGTGGCACGAGAGCCAGGGCTGGGCTTCCTTGTCCTCTGGAATGACTGGCTCTTCCAGGGGTCTCACAAATGAGCTTGGTTCTGGAAAGAAGAACAAATCAGCTGCTAACAACTATTTTCCTGATGCTGAGGCCTTCTCCATGTGTGCAGGACCAGAGCACTGAGATAGGATTAGAGACTCCAGCCTGAGCATATGTCAGAAACCAGATGGAGCAAACAAGCCTTTTACTAATTATAATGCCTCCACAGTATCATCACGGGGAGATAAGGTTCATTAACAATGTGGTTAATATGCTTAGACAATAATGAATACAACATGTGTTAGACAGTCTTGGCTCAACATTGCTCTACACAGTTATTTTCCTACATGCCATGAATTTCCTCTGTGACATTTAGTGGACTGCCAAAAAAAAACTTTCCTCTAAAGTAAAACTATTCCATTTGCATCAGCCAATGCTGAATCATTTGGGGTTAGAGACTGTAGAGGGCGGGTACTGTGAATGGCATACGGTATTGGAAGGAAGAGCTCAGTCTGGTAGTTATAAGTGCAACTATTATGCTTTTATAAATGGGGATGTGGGAGGGAGAAGCCAAACCAAGAAAAAACCAAAAAAGAACCAAAACCTACTTTTTTACTGCTAGGGAAGATTTTCTCATTGTTATCTACTGCATTCTGGTGCTCTGCAAGTACAGCCAAGCCCCTGAGGTATGCAGAAAGCCTGTTTGTCAGGAAGTACTGGCTACTCGACATTATTCTCAATTGCTAAATCATATTTGAAGATGCATTCATGCTGGTTTAATATTGTTTTATAGTGCATGTGCAGAGTATATATGGAGTCCACTCTACAGAAGGTGAGAATCTCTTTTTTAAAGGATAACATTTAATTTACCCTGTTTTTACCATAAGTTTGTTGGGTTATGAACATACCAGGACAAGGCATGTTAGGCCCAGCAGAAAAAGAAGGGTGTTCTGTCATGATATTGTGAGAACTGCTAACAAAGAAGTGTTTATATTCGTATACCCACATAAGCCTATGAGCCTGGATGAAATCTGCCCAGTGTGAAAGAAGTGGCTGACATTGCTGCAGGGCCGCTGTCTATAATATTTGAAAAGCTATGGAAATCAGAGGATATCTTCAATGACTGGAAGAGGGCAAATGTCAGACACATCTGCAAGAAGTGCCCAAAAGAAGGCCCAGGAAACTAAAGACACATTAGCATGCTTGCTTCAATCCCTGAGACAGTGATGGAACAAGTCCTCCTGGAAGCTGTTACAAACCAAGTGAAGCAGCTGCTTTTTCTGCACAGGCAGTAAATATGTTATTATCTAATCTGAAAGCAGCACCAGTGAAATATTTGATGTCAAAACTTGTGATAATTGTGTTGCAAATGCTTGAGAGCTAATTTGAATAAAGCAGTAATATTTGAATAAGCAGTAGTATGGATGATTTAGCCATCATGAGGATGTAAGCAAAGTAAGGTTAGTAGGGAGGAATAGTATTTTGGCATTCTAACTGGTATCCTAAGGAGAAATGATAAGTTTGCCATAGAAGCCCTTTCTCAGAGCTGAAAATTATTTAAGTCACAGGATATAAAAACTAATTTTAAAAAGTATTCTTCTTTTACTTTCATAATAAATAATATACAACTTTGAATGTAAGTCCTCAGGATACATACATTTATCTGTCTTTTTGATACCATTCCTCATTTCCAGTGTGCAGCTGGAAAGGGAAGTGGAAATCAGATTTCCTTGACCTAGAAATTGTGTAAAATAAACACCAGATGGAGCCAGAAAACCATCTATTAAATTTTCTGTTAAAATTTTGTTATGTTTAGTCTGTGTATTTTGCTTTTAGTTCTGCCCTTCTACTTTCTTCATTTGCTTTTGTAAAATATCTTTTATGTAATCTCTGATGCGGTTTCAAGGTCTCTGAGAAGTTGTAATTATCCAGGACTTTTTTGTCTTGCCATGGAGACATGCACTGTTATAGTACACAAGAGATACAGAATGTATTATACACTCAATGTGTATCGAACAATATGTAATAAGAAATCAGAATTGCAAGGCAGTCAGCTTGTCAAAAATGTAATAGATCTTATGACCTTTAAATATACCAAGTATAATTGCCTACCTGAAAAAAAAAATAGATAGCCTTTCATCTCAAATCTTTCCTGGTGGAGGTGCAGTTTATTGTTAATTAAAGTTGTTGAAAACATCTTTTCCTGAATAACTTCCAGTACCTTCTGTCTCCTCGTAGGTGCTGTATCTCAAAAGCCCTCTGGAGTTCTCAGATCAATAGCCTACTACATTTTTGACAGAAAAACAGAAGGCGTCCCTGACTCACGATGTGAGTCAAATTGTTTAAAGCCAAATTTTCAAATGTAATTATGACTAGAAGAGGTAGTTGGTTTATGGTGGTTCATATTTACCCTCTCAAAGTCAATTTTTACACAGAGCACTCTGGGAGCCAAAGCTAATTCTGTGCACTGGAGTCTGCCTGGCTTTGTGTGAATGGTTTGTCAGAGGCAGAGAGAGCAACTTAGCCCTTCGTGCCAGCCCTCAGCCAACCTGCAAGTGTGTGCTCCCCTCTGCTGCCCGGGAGGAAACAGGCTTGAACTTTAGCTGGAACAGGGAGGTGTCAGACAGCCCTGAGCCCAGAGGCCTCCAGAGTGCACTCCAGAGCACTCCCCTGTCCTAAGAGTGCTCCTTACCAGAAAGAGGGAAACTTCAGAGCATGAGGAATGCGAGCCCCAGGAGAACCAGAAGAGACAAACCTACAGAAGGTCTCTGAGCAGCAGGGCTGAAGGGTAGCATGAATTATGAGCTGGAGTTGAGAGGTCTGTCACGCTGCTGGACTCACAACAATGCATGACCCAGGCCTGGCTTCAGTGAAGATTGTTTCTGCATTTCCACTAAAACGAGAAAGTGGTCCTTATTCTCACGGCATGGTCTGATTATGAATGTTCTAATTTAATCTATGGATCTAAACATCTAAGGCTTGTTCCTCTCTAGAGCAACCCCACAAGTCACTTGGCACAAAGGGAGGGACTCGGGGACTTGAGGAAGAGGTAGAAAACACAAAATACAAGCAAAACTTTTTTTATGTGCAAAATAATAGCAATGGGATGCTCTTACAAAAAAAAACAACCATGGGAATTTGAAATACTTCGAATGAAAAAAAAAAAGATAACCACACCTTTTTTTCTTGTAGCTGCATGAAACTGCATTTCCTGACCCACGTAGCCATTCATTCCATCCTATCATTGCAACTTAATTCTGCACTTCCACAAAAGGACATCTGCAAGCCCTATCTATGAATTTATCATATACCTTGAAATTATCTCACACGGTAATATATATGAGCCTGCAGATGGCTGTAACTTACTAACCTGCTTAATATCTGACCACACACCTCCGTGCCTCTGGTTTCTACCACGTAAATGGCTCTGCTTTATCCTTTTTTCTCCACTCCTTCAGTATATTTATATGTATAGGCAACTTATATTTGACTTGGACTCAGCTTTCAACTGTTTCATCATGAGGTCAGTCAGATGATGGTGTGGGTTGGTCAGAGAGGCTGTGCCATATCCATCTTTAAATATTTCAATTTTCTTTTAATGGAGGAAAGAGGTTTTTCAGTCTTTGCATGCAAATATAAAAAATAACCATCTACCCTGCCAGGAGAAATAGAAACCCGTTCAATATAAGTTCCAGTGTATAATGAAAAAACCCTCAAACCCAAAAGACTGATAATTTATATATATGCAGGGTAATGAAGTATCTTGAATGCAATGAGTCATGATTTTTAGTTTTTACCCTGGAGCTACAACATCTAGAAATGCTCTTTTAACAACTCCTCCCCCAGCCAACTGAGATGTTCCCATGATCACATGTCCCTGGGATTAGGAATTCAAGAACTGAAGGCTGAGTCAAGCAAGAAATTATTGAGTAATGATACCTTTCAGCTCTAGCTGCTGGGCTGTGGCCTGACAAGGGCAATATATGAGAAGCAGATAATATATGAGGAGTATATAATTCTTCAGTGATTCATGGAGAGGCATAATTGCATGAGCAGATAATAGATATGTAGTGAATTCCACTCTGTGCCAGGCACACAGAGGGTATGAGTGCCAGTCATGGAATTTTAGCTGGCATTCCAAGCTGTAGCTGTGCATGCAGCTGTGGGAGCTCCCGGTTCAGCTCCTCGCATTCTGCTTTAGAGGCAATCATCACAATCACATCAGATGTGAGGCATTGGGGAAATAGTCCCATCACTCATAGGATGACAGCAATCACCAGCACACCAATTTTCTGAAATTGTTTCTCAGAACAGCACTAGAGCTTTTTAAGAACTCAAACCCTATCAAATGTGCAGGAAAATGAGCGACGAAAACCTATTTATAGCTAAGCTTTCTTGCTGCATTTGAGGCCCTGAGTGCACCAGCAGGCTGTACAGCCTTGACTACCACCCCTGAGTTGTGAGATAGAGCTGGGAGAAACCTCACTGGGGGCCCCTGTGCCTTGGATCTGAAGCTGAGCTTGCTTCCAGCTGCTGAGGTTCTGTTGCTGGCTGCTAAAACAATGAAACATCACAGTGGTATTAGCTGGTGGCTGAAGATACACAAGCTTTCTTTGACATGTGTTTGAGAGTTATCCAGAGCTTCTGGAGTTAAGTTTATGATGTTGTACACAAGTAAAACACATGCAAGGGAAACATCACATGGGAATTTCAGAGTGATGGTCAGTAGATGGTGCTCTTTTCCCTAGTAAGAATGTAAGAAATATTTTCAAATTATCAAAAATACTTTCAACATCTTTCAATCTTTTTATTCCAGACTTAGGCAATATTTATTAAAAATTGCTTCAAACACTTTTTTCCTTCCAAAACTCACTCCATATTTTCACTAGAAATCATAAGAGACAGAAAGACATTGGTTTAACTGACCTACTTCATTAAACTCGGTGGAATAATCTAATTGTGGTGTTACATTTTAAAAAGCAGTCCTTCAAAAAGATTATCTGTTTAGATTTTTATTAGCTCTCCTCTTTCTATCATGAGATTGTTTGTTCTGCTTTTTATGAAAACAAAACAAAACCAACCTCCACCCCCCAAAAAACTCCAAACCTAACCTTGTACTGCCTGGTGTTATTTTCTTACACATCATTTCTTCAGTTAATTAAAATAATCTGAATGAATATAGAGATCGATTGAAAGGTGACCAGTTCTCCATACAGTAGTAATGTCCAAAAGAAGATATATTTTTTTAAATGCCCCACAACTCTTGTCTTGAAGAGACTTACAGTTATGAAGTGAGTTCAGATGACTTCATGGGACAAGTCACATATGTCATGCCTTTGCAGGCCTGTGGCTCTAAATATTCAATTAATCTCTGACACAAGCAAATCCACTCTGGTGCTTTCTGCTGAGCCCTGTTCATATTTCTTTTTAGTCTTCAGTGCAAATAATAACCTGCACACATCACATAGAATTGAGAAACCCCACTTACTTGATTACAGTTATTTGGTATTCACTCACCTTCTGGTTTTCTTTGATGACTGTCATACTCACTGGCAAGCAAGCAGAGTTCAAATGTTCCCAGTTACCAAGTTACCAAGAAATTTTGTGCTGCCACTTCCCAAGTTTCCATCACTGTACAAGACAAGTTATTCAAGTAAATCTGGGAAGCACAACTTCTGTGAATGCTCTTCGGCAGCCCTGCCCCTGACTGCTGTGCCTGTGAGTGCTTCTATTGAGGAATTACAGCCCCAGAGCATCTCAAGCCTTCTCTTATCTTCGGGGTTTGGGCTAAGTAATTTAAAGGAGCCCAATAAGAATTTAGAGTTTCAAATGCTACTAAAACCCATGCTTCATGTGACAGCTGCCCTTGCAGAATGGAAAATTTACAAGAATTTAATAAAAGCAAAAGAAAAAGTCTGGAACTCATAGTATGTACATAATATTTCCTGCAATGGTATTCTGAATTGTTTGAACGATTCTTCTGTTTAGGCCAATGTAGTGTTATAGGAAGCATACAAATCACTGTGATTTCATACAGCTAAAGTCAAGGATATTATAGGCTGTGAGATTTTAGCTTAAGCAAAAATATATATTTTTTTTTACCACACTGATGAATGCAAGATCAAAGCTGTGCTTTGTACTTGTCTGCAATATGTATTTCAGAACAGGCAATTTCCTTCTTTTTCAGTAACTGAGTGCTCCCTCTTTCATAGGCTCATTTAGATGCAAACAATGAGATCCTTTACTTCAATAGGATAATTCTTTTAGATGGATGATAGATATGTCTCTATTATACTTGGGAACATTGAGGCTGCATAGGTATAAATTCTGCAGATAAGGAAATGTGATAGAGGCCTAATTCCAAATTATGAAAAGCAGTGGCATTGAAGGCCTAATTTACAAAAGGACTAATGTAATACCTTGCCTTCTGAAAGGTTTCTGAAGCAGAAAACTGAGATGATCCAGCTGACCGTAACTTCTTTCTGGTAGTGTGTCAAGAAACAGCAAGGCAAGCTCATGCTTTCCACGAGCAGACATTGTTAATTGCACTGTCAAATTTATACACTATTAAAATAAAACAAAACACCATGTTCATATGTGTCATGTATGCTTTGTATAATATCACATATTTATATCAGTGCGGTATAAAAATCTAAATTAAATGAAATAACATGATCTGATGATTATGAAGGGAAAGAATTTTCACTCTGAGGGAAACGTTTTAAAAGTATATTTTTTTTTCTTCATATTAAAGCTTCCATTTCTGTTGACATTTAATTTCTGAATGGGGGAGTTCTGAGTAAGCTTAGGGATGAATTGCTGTGTGTATTTGGTTCTGTGATCATGTGGGAGGCTACACAAAGGTGTCCTAAGAGCTTTGTGAAGTGCTGTTGTATTGTACAGTGTGTACTAGATCTTGCAAGTTCTTATCGTAATATTCCTGACCTCTGTTGACTACCATAGACCAAAACTAGCATATACATTCTTATTCTGATAATATATTCTCATAATGAATATATTATTCTCAATTATCATATGTGAAAAATGTAGAGAGACATGAGTGCTCCACTTTCACCTCAAACACTTCATATTGCTCATGGTCTTCAACAACACGTACGGCCAGATGCTCTTAATCTTCTCCTGCAGGCAGTTCTGACCTGTCAGTGCTCAGTATCTCCTAAGGGGTAGTGGGTATTTCAGTTCTTTCTTGTTTTGCTAATTTCACAGGTTTTTTCAGGAGATCATGATAGGTCCTGCTGTTTTCCAGTGCAGAACTCCTTCAGAACTGTGTTTACAAATGCTTTCTTGATATTTCTTATTCCATAGAAGCAAAAGTTGTTCTTCAGATAAAAAGATCTCTACTTCTCAAGAAGTTCCTAATATACTGATAGTAGTTGCAAGTTCTTTTCACAGTAGTTCATGTCTTGCTACTTAGGTCGAAGTAGGGTGGTTCTGGCAACATCCATTTTAGAGTGAATATTAAAAAACAATGTGATAGGTAATGAACATGAGGTTACAGACTTGAATAACAGGTATCGAATGCATGCTCCTGTTGCCTTAGTAACCATTCCTTCCCCACTGAGAATTTAACTTAACCCACTATGCAATGTAAATTTAACCCTCAACTATTCAGATATTTCCCTGTTACAGTAAAGGGAAGCATTTCCAAGAGCTGGAATGAAATTGCTGGGAGAAACGGTTGCTAAGTTGAAACATTATAGGAAATCTTCGTCTGAGTTTCCTGCTCACCTGTTACATAACCTAAGTACAGGACAGTTTCCTGTACCCTTTTTGTTTAATATGCACATAAGAGTCAAAAGCTTCATAAAAATTCACTCTGTCTGTGAGGGTGAGTTTCTGTGGAAGTCCACGGGTAAACACATTGTTTTGAGGTTATAGATTCTGTTTAGCAGAGTGTTTAGCAAAGTGTTTAGCAAAACAGAAAGATAATATTCTTTTCCACTTCTTGTCCCTTATTTCAAAAGATATCTATTTGTACATAGAACCCACTTAAGGATGAAGAAGAAAGCTGGCTGGATATGTACCTCTGCCACTTTTTAACATTTTCCAACTATGTGTAAAGAACATAAAACTACAGGTAGCTACTGGCAAAAAGCAAAGACAAGTTTTAGTTTTATGGTGAGGAAGAAACTCATGGATCATCTCCTTTTTGACATTTTCATGTGGTGACTCTGGAACTGGGAACACTTCTCAGTTTATGTAAGAGTTCCTCTTTCTCTTATTGTTCTCAGATGGATTTCAAGGGAAGGAAAATCCCAGCATGCAGACCGAAGGAGGTCAGGCCAGGTCTGGGGGTCCAAGATCTCAAGGCTGCAGTAGCACCGTAGGGCACAACAACCTCTAGCAGGCACAGCCTAAGATAAACTTAATGGTACCTCTTTCCTGTCTCTGTACACAGGGTGCCCAGGCAATTATCCTTGTAGCTCATTCCAGTAGCTGCCTCTAACTATTATAGTTACATCTACTGAGGCATGAAAAGAATTATGTCAAAGCTTAAAGTAAAAAAAAAAAACAAAGAATGAATTAAAGTGTTAAGCTATAATTGAAGCTGGTTCTGTACTCAGGGAATTTTGCACAATGCCCTGTCATATCTTAAAGATATAAAAGGAGAAAGGGAATCAAACTGCTCTCCCTTCATGTCTTCTTGAACTGGCCCCTAAAGGACCTGGTATCAGATGACCTGCTACAGTAAAAAATTGTGCTGGCGTTGCTCAGGGATATGAGGAGGTGTGATCCCTGAGCAACAGACCTGTGCTAGCAGAGAAACCTTGGTAAGAAGCAGTTATAGAAAGAAAAACCACACTTCAGTGTGTTGCAGGGTGCACTGTATGAAGTGCATCTTCTGAGCCGTTTTAGCTTTCAGAGCCCTTTGCATAAGTATACCCTGGAGTCAATGAGGCCTCACTAGACACTGTCCTCTTATATAGATTTTTCCAGATGTGTATCTTTTTTTTTTCATTTCAAAATCTTGTTTTGGTGTTTCAAAAGTTTCATTTTCCTTCTGTCTAAAACAGCTGGAAAAGCACAGCTGTGTCATGCCACATGGCCCTGCTAAGGCTCTTGTTGTGCAGCAGTGTATAAAACAAGATCATTTGAATGGTCTATTGAGCTGATGGCCTGGACCTCAGGCAGGAATGCTTAAACAGTCTCCAGAGAGTCTTGAGGCTTCTTTGTGTGAGGAAGGGTGCCTGCTGAGAAAAACAGTTGTAAGCATGAAATGAAAGCTTAAGGGACTATGTAGGAGCAGAATTGCACAGAGGGAAGAAGCACAACTGAAAAGGTCTCCTCAATCCTAGTACTCCCTAATTTTTTTTGTGTACTATATTGTTGCCCTGTTTTTCTGGAAGCCTTCTGTTTTAACCTTGAAGTCAAATTCTTTTCACACAGTTTTATGTAAATAGTAGCCGATGTTTACTTAACGGTGTTTTCTGTTTTTCATTCCTTTTGTGATATGACCACTTTGATGAGCACCTTTCTTCTCCAGTGAGATGGAGAAGGAAGTAACATGCTCTCCAATCCCTTGTGGAGTTGGGATGCGTATAAGAATAAAATAATGTCAATAAATCGATGTCATATCCTCCTTTCTGCTAAACCTGGCAAGTGTAAGAGCCTCTTTATTGTGTCTCCCCGGACACACTATATAATTATTTTGCATGCGGTATATTATTTATGAGGTGAATCCTGCAGGACAAGGTAAATTATTTTCAAAGTCCCATTCCACCTCAAATTAAAAGGCCCATAGAAACAGAAGAAAAAGAATTGAATTATGCAAGTAAGTTTTATTTGGATAAACAATTTTGTTATTGTTTGTAAATTATCCGTGACTTTAATACCAGTTAAGCATTTTTTCCCCATCATTATCTCCATGCCCTCTGCCCAAGGATCCCAGACAGTTTGTCCTGATATTTATACCTCTGTTTCCACCTCCTTTACTTCTTGGCACAGGTTAAAGCCTAAAGCTCAGGAACTCTGAAAAAAGTCTTTGCTGCAAAACCCAGGCTGCAGACAACGTAAAATAAGCATGTTCCTGCCTAGTATTTGAATATGTTTCTTCAAAGAAAACAATAAACTAGATACGATATTGCAAGGTGCCACTACAATACTTTCTTTGCACAGATGACAGTAATGCTGTCATGCAATTTGTTCTTTTTATGGTCCTTCATTTCTTTCTTCCAGCAAATCCATGTAATGTTACACTTAAAGTGGAAGCAGGAAAAACTATTCTGAGGGACCCACACATCTCATCCTGAACAGGAAAACAATCTATGTCCAGTTTCTTTGATTCTCTGGTAAAATTATGGCATGGAGTGAGTGGAAAAGCTGCAAAATCTTAAATTCTCTGGAAAATTGTGTATTGGAAAGAAGGTCCTTTTCATGCACGTATTCTCATCTCACTCTTTTTCCATTCAGTATCTTGCAAATAGAAAAAGTTGTTGGCCGTTGTTGTGTTGTTAGTAGCAGAACTTGAAAATGTTTTCGTGTCTACAGGTTATGCATATATTGGCTGTCAGGTGTTATTCAGATTCTTTTTTGCTTTGAGAGACATTTTAAAAGGTGACAAATAACCATCCTGCAACAAAGCTTTTGATGGGCATGAAGATCGTGAGGCCAGCCAGGCAGGTATCTGTTCAGGGCCTGCTAGACTGGGAGTGTGGAAAGGAATCAGTGAACAGGCTCTTAGATCCAGAGGAAGAGTTTCTCTTCTCTCCTCCTTCCCCTTGTGTTTCTGAGACTCACAGGGAAAAACAGTAATGGCATGAAAGTTTGGAATATTGGAAATGTTGTGAAGGAAGCAACAGTGCTAAAGGGTACGAATGCAAACGTAGCTGACACAAATGCACTGGAAACTCCCCTTATGGATCCCTGAGGTCTTTGGGGTAATGAAACCTTTCTGTGTTCTCTGTGCAAGTGCTTTGACCTGATAAAACCCCTAAATTGTATCACAATGCCATAGGAAAGAAAAGATAAGTTCAAGAAAAGCAGTGTGCTGAGTAGGAGGTAGAACCCTGACACTGACACAGTGAAATCGAACTCATGGCTATTATTTTAACCAACTCACACTAGTGAGAAATAGCTGTAAGTGATTTTCAGTCCATTAACATGACATATTTTTCATTAGCAGATCTCAATACAGTCCATGACTAAGTCAGTGTGATTGGCATCATTTTGCAAATGGGGAAATTGAGGTATAGAGAAGTAACAGAGTTTGGTGCAAGGTCACCCATCTCCCAGACAGTACCACAGTGAATACAATCCAGGAATCTGTAGACTGAATCCAACATCTTCTGCAACATGATCTTATTTAAAGTGTGTGTGGGGTGATGTTTGGCATGTAGATGCTCACACGTCTATACACAAGCTCTTATACTAGCAGATATTCTAGAAATAACTGGAAGTATAATTCTGTACTATCCCATACTAGTAATCACCTTGTCAGGAAGGCATTGAGTACATCTTATCAGAGTGCAGAATAATCTTACCTCTAATCACTTTCACCTTTGCAATCCATTAAGAGGCCCATCTCTGTTGTGCCTTCCATCTAATTTTTTTTTTTAAGAGACCTACTGATCTAACATGTATTGATCTGAGCTTGTCTTCCAAATTACTAATTTATTTACATGCTCCTAAATGGCTCTAGCAGTGTTTCTGCCAGGACTCTGGTAGAATCTGAAGTAGACTTTTTGATAAACAAACATGCAACTTGTATAGCTTTTATAATAATATTTGATTACTGTTCATCATGATTTTACAAAATACTTTAATATAGTAGAGGACAGCACCAGCCTTTGGGTACAATGGCTACTTTTGTAAAGGCTGCAATTTATCCTTTCAGTGAACCCATTTAAGCAAGATGAAGTTATCCTGCCTAAAATTGTCCCAAGGGAACAATGGGATCTATTTTTTTTTTTTTAAGGTACATTTGCCTTATCACAGACCCTGAAAATTAAAGTCATATTGGCTATTATAAAAAAAATAATAACTTAGCAAGTATAGAATACAAGCTACCAAGAGAAATAAGGCAGATTTGTTTTATTTTCCCTGTTATATTTGTCATGTACTTAATTCGTTCTGATTGTCGGTTATTTTAAGAATCAGAACTGATTAAAAATTTGATAGCAGTGCTTCCGCTTGAAATCCCCTTTTATACAATTTCTTTGTATATTTGTTTATATTTTCATAAGGAGTGGTAGTATAATGGTTCCATATTACTGTAGGTGTTAGTTTCAGTGTAACTTCTCAGAAACTTCTTTTTTCCTTGAAGACATCACTTTAAGAAATTTTTTGAGATGAAATATTATAAAAAGATCATAAAATCATAGAATGGTTTAGGGTTGGAAGAGACCCTAAAAGTCATCTAGTTCCAACCCTCCCTTGCCATGGGCAGGGACACCTTTCACCAGAACAGGTTGCTCAGAGCCCCATCCAACCTGTCCTTAAACACTTCCAGGGATGGGCCATCCACAGCTTCTCTGGGCAACCTGTGCCAGGGCACTAAAATGAAATGCTCAGAGGGTAAACTTGATCCTAATATCTACTGGGGATACTACTTAGATCACCAGAAACACTGATTTCTAAAGCCACCATTGGGCTGTCAGACTGGGGACTTTGAACCATTTAAGTCTGTGTGTTCCTCGTGGTAGAGGTGATATTCTTCCTTTTGCAGCAGGTGGCTGGGTCTGGGGTTGGATATGGATGCAAGCTTGGCAGTAAGGGGCTGAGCCTGCTTGAAGCCACTCAGTTTGCCCCCTTGGCAGGCTGTTTTCCTTAGGGATCCGCTAAATTCCAACTCAGTTCATTGCGGTTTGCCTGTCTGTACTCTCAAGACAAAAACAATCTCTTCATTTCCATTCTGAACCAATAACTTGCACGCTTGCTGTCTGTCTGCAATCCATCTCAGTGGGCTTATTATAATCCAGTGGCCCACACAAAAGAGTTTGGATCTAAGTATTGTGTTTTCAACTCAGAAAATCCAGGAGAAAAGCTCTAGCTCCAGAGAGAGAGAGATGTGGGTATTACCAGCAACTTAAATGGACCAGCTTTTTCTCACTCATCCATGCCATCTTTGGATCTGTTTGATTGCCTCTCCATTTTATCTCTTTGTAACTCTCTGTAATGTTCCTCCCTGGCGTATGTTTTGGATGCCTCAAAAGCAGAGGCAAGAGACAGACAATTTTTTAACCATATAAGTGAAATTTTTCTCTTACCACAAGAGCAGCAAGCCAGTCAAGGAAGAACTTGAGAAGCTAAAAACACCAAGGAATGTTTTCCTCTTTCTTGCATAGAGTAAGAGCTGCACTTCTGAGAACTGGAAAAGAACAAAGTCTCTGTGCAGAGCCTGGGCACAGTGGGAAAGTTTCACAGATGCCTCTATCCTACTGCACTGGCTTTGTGAAATTAAAGCACATGATGTAAGTTGATATCTAAGAGATATTGCATTTATGAAATTACATTCATATAGTCATTTAAATGCTCTTTCTCCCACTCTAGTGTTGCAGTTATTGATTATGAGCTAGAAAATATATTCTGTTACTTTCCCAGCATAAAGAGAAATGTGGAAATGTGGCTACATCCATGAGGCTTCTTCTCTTTTGCTGGTACCTCAGAATGCCCCCAGGAATTGTAATAATCCAGAGGACATCTCAGGCTCAGAGAACATAAAGGTTCAGCTCCTGTGTACACAGTATTTGTCAAGCCTGTGGATGTGAGAGACTGGTGTTTTACCAGATTTCCCTGTGGCCAAAATTTACCTAGGCAATGCTTCATTTGGTCTTATGGATTCACAATTTACTGAGGCTCCTGGGTGTCCAGCAGAGTGCACATGTGCCTGCCTGCCACCTGCCAATAATGGTCCATCTATAAAACACACCTTGCCAGTAAATGGATAAAAACAACTGGAGTCAAGAGCCTTGACCACAGAAGACTTGTCCTCATTACAATAAACTGTCTGAAGGCCCTGACAATTTATTTCATTACAAGTCTTGCTGATGCAGCCAGACCTTGACTATATTCTGCCAATAATCCACTCTGAACAGGATCTGTGGAGTAGTAGTTATCTTGCATTTTCCATTTAGAGTTGTTTTTCTTTCACATTTTTCCTCTAGGTTTTTTCTCTTAAGACAAAGTTAAAAGGCAAATTTCAATCTACCAGGCTGATGTTGTTAAGCTCATGTGCTGAATTCTCATGGGGAGAAAAAAACAACAAAACTTTCTACTGAAAAGGGGAAAACAAAACTCTCCATTCCAGTTATGTTAATCAGGAATCTGTCTGCCGGGAGGGAAGTAAGGGCTAAGTGGAATTAATAGAAGAGAAAAAAAGTATTTTATTATTTATATTTGAGTGAGTGCACCTGACATCTTGCACGCCAGGGACCTTGCTGTCAATAAAAATATACCTCCAAATATTGTTAAAGAAACTGTACAGCAGCATTTCCTCCTTCGTAGGAAGCAGGAAATATATTAAAATATATGTCAGAATTATACAGTAGTGGAAAATAGGGCTGGAAGGGACCTCATTTAATCATCAGGCTCATATTGGCACCTCATGCCTAAAATATACCTGGCAGACATCTGGAAAACCTCAAGCAGTGGACATCCCATGGCTTTTTTGGACTAACAATTCCTTGTGTTTAGTATTAGTCTAAGAAAGCACATACATTCCCCTGAAGCTCTGTCCTGTTCTGCCGAAACCCAGCCTTTTACAGAACCACTGGAAGCTGCTGTAGAGCAGCTGTAGAGCACTGGAGTTGGTCCTGACATCTCTCCCTTTCCTTTTTATCTAAAATTACCCTATTCAAATAGGTTGATGGCAGCTGTTGCTAAGCAGAGCCTGAAGAGTAAGATGTTTTCTCAGATATTTGTCTCAGGTAGGTCTGGATTCTGCCCATTCGCCAGTGTGGGTGCAAGAAGGAGGAACAGAAAATGAAGCTGAGAGAGGAGCAAATACAACACCTGTAAGATATTAGCGTGGCCCAGCATTGGCTGCATAAGTTCTGGCAATTTTCCTCTGAGTTGCATGGCAGGAGCAATGAGAAGTGACGGCAAAATGTCATGAGGGTAAATAGAGTTGATCAAGTGTGATAGGCCATGAAGATTTCGTGCACCGCTAATCAGAAATTTGGTGAAATGCCTATTTTCCCCTCTTTAATACAGCAGTTGCCACCGTGTGCCCTCACCACCAGGAGGACAGGGACAGTAGCTGGACCCTCCTAGGTGTACACAGCTTCAGTTATGTCCTGAGCAATTTGTTTTCAAACACACCCAGAAATACCTGGAATTGTGGAGTTTAGGTGGTTTTGGTTTGTCTTTTTTTCCCCATTTATTCTGTTTTCCATTACCTATGGGGTACCATGTCAAGTAGCAGCACATAATAGCACATTGTTTCCTTCATTTCATCTGGCACCTGGATCTTTGGGGCTGTACCCTGCACAAATCCAGACACTCTCCTTGTGATGCTTACCTTCATATCATCTAGAAAAAAATTCTTTATTGGAGTTTAATGTCTAGCAGCCGCTGCTATTTGGGTATGATTGTCACAAACAACAAAATTACTTCCATAACTGTGTTCTTGGCTCTTGGAAATGTATCTGCTGCGTATTTTTAGCACTAATTTACTTTCACCCAAAACCAGTTTAAAATATTTTACTGCTGAATTAGGATAATGATATGTTAGATCTTTTAGCAGAAAATGAACCTATTTCTAATGTAAATGTTGTAGGTTTTAAAAGAACAGATCACTTTACACAGTGTTGGGAAAACTACCGTTATATGGATCATAAAATTCAGCCACAGCTGGTAAAATAATCATGAATTCCATTTCTGTGTAGTGGGCAGGAGAAAAAAAATGACTCCAAGCAGTTTGTTTGCTCGACTGAGGAGAGAGTTTTAAAATGGCATTGGCACCTATGAGCACAGAGACACGTCCCGATGTGGTGCCCTCCCAACACAATCTCTCCTCAGCAAGCATGGCCTGTGATGAAGATCCATCTCATATCAAAATCACCAGGCAAGTCACAGTGCATCCCTGGCATCGTGATAAGGACTCTGCTTTGTTCTCTGTATTTATGCAACATTTCCATGGGAGCAGAAGTGGTTTGGTTGGGAGTGTTTTCTGCTTTGCACGGTAGGTAGGTTTGCTGAGGAAAGGGAAGGAATTAAGCTTGCTGGGAGCTCTGTGCTGCTCTGTGCAGGATGAAAGCAAGGGGTTGGCTGTGCCCTTGTACATCACCCTCCTTCCTTCTGCCCCCACTCCCCCAGGCCAGCTGCAGCCAGTTTTATTATCCAGCAATGCTCATTGCCCACGACAGTGATGCTTACACTGTATAAATATGGCAATAATAGGTAAAATCTGCAGGCTGAGTAATGGAGAATATCCCTCCCCCGTTCCAAAGAGCATCCACAGCTCTCACCTTGTCCCCAATCAGTAGGAGAACATCTCCCTTCCTGTTTCAATCTACTTTTAAACACAGTGCTGGGGCAGGGTGAGTTTGGCCTCTTTAAGGGACAGAGAATGGGCAGAGAAGTGCCCGTTCCCAAAGCAAATCTTCTCTGTGAAGGGTGAAGGATGCAATTGGAGGCAAACTGGAGAGGCAGGAGGATGATTTTAGACAGCAGGCTCTCTGGGGTAACATATTTATCTATTTATCATTTTAGGCTTTGTTTATAAAGAAACATGCTGGCTCTATCTGTAAATATTTAAAATAGTTCAGTTGGTGGTAGACGTGGGAAGGGGATCCAAACAAGGATTCTGGGCATTTTCCTTGCTGTTCCTTCTGACATGTCAGTTCAGAGCAGTTGGTAACATAGCGACAGGCTGCAGCACTTCATTATCATCACAATCTGCTACCTTTTTAATATAGTATCTGACATTTCAGTCAGACAGAGATCTGCATCCTTAAGCTGGCAGGAACTTTATGCCTTGCACTTGAGAACATCTCCTTGCTGGGTGTGGGGACGAGGCAGGGCACAGGCTGCCAGTGTTTATCTAGATATGTCAAAGCACGGCATTCAGGTGAAAGGCAAAAATATATAAATACTAATGGAAACTCGCAAACAAGATCCAAACCCTCCTCTGCCGTCTGGCAAAAACATTTCCCTGTTATGCAGTTTCCAGCAAGGGCTCACGCAAGTGTTTATTTGAGAGGAGAAAACCCAGTGTCACTTGAACTTAGTTGGCAGAGCTGAGATACCCCGTGGGGCAGGTGCTGGTGTTCCTGTGCCACGAGGTTGTAGGGCAGATGCCAGCACTGAAAGTGGTGTGGCCACAGGGGCGCAGGGTTACAATTGTATTAGCCAGGCAAGAGGCACAGGCAGGACTGTATTGGGACTGCAGTGCAGGGAAAAATTTGAGCTTGGAAAGTTCTGATTTTAAAAAAGTAACACCATGCCTAAGTCTTCTCCTTAGGTATGTTAGAGATTTATTATTTCAGACCTGCCTTCTTTGCATGACTGTGTGGCTCATCCTGACTGCTCTATTTTGCTCTGCCTACTTGCCCATATTGGGGATCTGCTATCAGATAACCTATATAAATGGCAGAAGGGGAAAAGTGTAAAAATATCTATTGCTTTTTTGAAGCTCTTCATCTCAAGGTCTGTAGTATAAAATCTTTAATAAAATCAGAGCTGGAAAGCAGTTGTTACTAGTATTAATTTTCCAGATGGGCAAACTGAGGCACAAGCAGTTACTGGCTGTGTACAGTCTTTCCTACCTTTACTGGGTAGCAGAGTTTCTCCCAGGAAGACTGTGAAATTTATATATTACACGGAAAAGATGCACAAAAGTTATAGGATTTGGCTCCAAATAAGTAACCTAATTTTGAGATCAGAAAGGTCTCTTTTTGCTGAATTTTTGCTTTGCCACTTTAACAACACTGGCAAGCCTGATGTTTCCTGTTACAGCCCACTGAGATTTTGGCCAGGGGTACCAGAATGACTGAGAAGTTTAAATGCTGTGTTAGATGCTGATCAGCAAAAGGAGTGCCCTGTTTGCCCCAGAGCCACACAGGAGTAATGTGTGAAATCCTCATTGTTTGTAATGCTTTCTGTGTCATCCCACTTGAAAGACTAGATAGGCTTTTGTTAATATTTCAGCAAAATTTATATCTTAAGCAAATCTTTGATCAAAGCCTAAAATCACCTCATTTGATCTAAGCTGACTTAACAGTAGATAGAAGTAGAATAAGGGGATGATTTTCAGTACTCTCTGTTTCATCTTGGCTGGAATAGTTTTTCTCAATAATTCACGTACTACAACATCCATAATCTTTCTTTTATTATGGCTAGACTATTTGCTTTAATATTGGGTTTAAAATGCCACATAGGATAACTAGGGGGGTTCTGTGAACTGAATTGTTAACAGCACTTTTCTGCTTTGTAATTCACTTAAACCATAGGCTGATTATGAAAATAAAAGCCTGTAACCCTTTAAGTTATACTAACACATTACGATTATTGCAGTGAAAAGAAAGGTGAAATCTTTTTCTTGTCAAAGAGAAGCAAGCATGTAAAATATAATTCTGGTCTGATTTGTGAGCACAGTGATTTAGTGGAAAGTTTATGAAAGTGCCCCAGTAATTTGGGACATTTATCTCAATTTTTAAAATCATCCACTACATGTGAAAGCCTAATATTCATTGCAAATCAGGGTGTTTCGAACTCCTAAGTGTCTAAAACCTTTTGAAATACAATTATTCAATTCTCAGAAGCCTGTTTTTCCCTCTAAAACACTCAGTTCAAATTCAGGGGTTTTGTTTGGGTTTTTTTAATGCATTCAACTTCCTTAATACCAATACAAGTTTGCCTTAAAGGGTCTTTCACACTGAGTGCGTGTATGTGGGAGATATGTAGGATTCCGTGTTATACCAAATGCATCATGCATCACACGGGAAAGACTGAACTTGCTCACTGAGGTTCACTGCCTGTGAATAATAAAGTGATAAAATACTAAGAGAGGATGCTGAGCATGCATTAATTAATCCAACACACTTCTTGCCCAGTGGAGGGTTGGTAAACACCAAGAGACAACGCTTGTGGACAAGGAAGGGCATCACCTAGTAAGAATGTACCTGGGAATCATCCTAATGCTGTTTCCAGATGTGTTGAACATGCTTCTTGTAGTGATTGGAAGTCACCAGTGTGCTGAAGGTCTGATAAAGCTGTCAGTCAGCTGGGAAATATCAGGAGATATCAGAACTCCAGGTCACAGTCACTGGAACTGCAAGGCAGAGTGAGTCTGCTGTGCAAAACCGGGCTCCTACTCTTTGTTACATTGCGTAACAGAACCTGGTTGACAAATATCATCAAAGGATATGAAACAAACACTTAAGAGGCTGAAGAGCTTCAGTGCTAAGTTCGTTTTTCACTATTTTGCGTGATGAGAATGAGGGGAAAGGGATTTGTCACCATCATAGCACTAGGGTGTGCAGTTCTCTGCTGAGACAACTCTAGACTTTGCACCTCATTTTGAAGCAGCTCTTTCCCTGACAAGAAGTGTTTGCTGAGTGTCGTGGTTTAACCCCAGCTGGCAATTAAGCCCCACGCAGCTGCTCACTCACTTCCCCTGCTGGGACGGGAGAGAGAATCAGAAGAGAGAAAGTGAAATAACTTGTGGTCTGAGGTAAAGGTGGTTTAACAGGTAAAGCAAAAGCCACACACACAAGCAAAGCAAAACAAGGAATCCGTTCCCCATTTCCCATGGGCAGGCAGGAGTTCAGCCATCCCCAGGAAAGCAGGGTGCCATCACACATAACTGTGACTTGGGAAGACAAACTCCATCACTCCCAACATCCCTCCACTTCCTCCTTCCTCCCCAGCTTTGCCCAGTGAACATGACAGCACATGGTCTGGAGTATCCCTTGGGTCAGTCGGGATCAGCTGTCCTGGCTCTGCCTCCTCACAGCTTTTTGTGCACCCCCAGCCCACTCCACTGGGGGGAGAAGCAGAAAAGGCCTTGACCCTGGGTAAGGCCAGCTCAGCATAGCTTTCCATACTTCTGTAGTATAAACAGTGTTTCCAGCACAAACCCAAAACATAGCCAGTAATAACTACTGTGAAGAAAATTAACTCTGTCCCAGACACAAACACCACACCATGGCAGTCTGGATCTAAAAATAGTGCTGATGCTAATAGAAGAAAAGAATGAGATGTGAATGAAAAATTGAGTATATTATACTGATGTCTCAGCTGAAGAGAGATTTCTGACAGCACTTCGCCAGCAGTTTTGCAAGACGGTAGTTCCATTTTATTAACAATGATTGAAAAAAATAAACTGTTGCCTACATCTTTTTCTGAGAAGTAGTTTCTCCTGCTGCAGTCCTTATAATGAATCGTTGTTCTCTCTTCCTTTCTCCAACCAATTTGTTCATAATTGCTACCTTTGAAAAAGAATACGTTTGAAGATTTCAATTTTCATCTTCCAGTCCAGATCTTTAAAGTATGGAGGCAAAACAAATGAGCCCAAGCTAAAAATTTCTCCTTTTTTGTGTGTGTGTGTTTGCTTGTTTGTTTTCTTTTTTTTCCCAAAAATAAAAGCTAAAACAATAGAATAGGCCCATGCTCCATGATGCTCTAAATCTCTGCAAAACCATAAGATCTAGAAGCTTCCTATCAGGAAATTGCCTAATTGTGAAACATTATACAGCTTCACAAAACAAAAGTAAAAAATGTCTGCCTAACTCCAATTACGGATCGTTTGTATTCCATAGTGGGAAAGAAAAGACATAACTCAGTATCTGAGAAAGTACAGTCTGTCGGTTAAAGGTAAGGAGCCTGCAGTAGGTCATTTTGGGTACGTTTCAGAGTCCATCACTGATTCACAGCACAGCACTGAGCAAAGAACTTGATCTCTTTGCAGTCCAATTTATATCACTATTTATAAGTTGCAATGAAATCTACCTTACAAGGGTTTTTCAAGCCTTATTGTTCATAAGACACCAGGACAGGACCAGTCACTAGAGAGATTTCAAAGTATAACTAGTAAAGGATTAGTAATCCTACAGGATTACTAGGGTGTTTCATACTTAGGTGATGTGCAATTAACTGTGTAGGCATTCCAAAATGCCTAAATCCCCAAATTTACTCTATGAAACACTGATAGTCTTAATTTACAGTAGCACCAAAAAATAGATAAAGGAATATAAAGATATAAAGATAGATAAATTAATTAAACAAGGATAAAGATAAAGAAAAAACCTGGACACTCCTTTGGATGTTCCTTCAAGCTGCCAAGTAAAGTGAGCTGCAAGTAAACTCCATATCAACCAAATTAGCTGTGGTGAATCTGTTTTTCCTCGTGACCATACTGCTGAGATATTCCTTAGTTTGTTGCAAGATGTTGCTATTAGGAGACTTGGATGTAAAGCAAATGTTTTGACGGTGTGTCTGAATTAACTTTCTGTGACAAAAGAGATGATATTTTAAAAGCTGTCCATGAGACTTCACTGCATTTGTATTATAGTGGAATATATTCATCACTGTGCTAAGAAATTGACCTAAGAAAAGCTAAAGGATAAGCTAAATACTCTCCTTTTGGGGTAAATAAAAGGAGCAATTAACCATTTGGATAGCCAGGGCTAGATGAAGCTCACCAGCGGGAGGCACTGAGCACTTCCACCATGTGACTCAGGAGAGCAGATGCCAGAGCAGCTGCCACGAGCGGGCCCAGGAGCCCCAGCTCATCTGGTGCCACGTAAATCTGTGTTTGGGTGCTCAGCTGGTGTGGTGCTGGCCAGTGCCAGCAGCGCTGGGGAGCATAAGGCTGAGCAGAAGGGGAGCAGTATGGATGAGTGGGTTCCGGGGGAGCTGGCTGCCAGGACGGCCACCGGGGTACAGGCGGATTTCGGAAGGTTGTGCGCGTATTTGTGCGTGGCAAAAGTGAGAGCAGCAAGTGTTAGCAACGCTTTGAGGAAAAGCCAAGAGCCCATATTTCGTTCTGTGAACAGTTTTCTTTCTCAAGGCATTCTTTTCAGCTTGTTTTTTGGAAAGATTGATTTATGCTGTGTCATAGGAGGCAAGTAATAGACTAAGTATTAACCAATTTCTCCTTCTGTCAGTATTTGCATCTCATAGTTTTAAAGCTCTGCACCTGTGTCTTGCAATAAGAGATCCTTGCCCTTTCTGGGAAGATGTATTTTAAAAAAATTAATTGGACCGCGATTCAGCTAATGTTTATATGAGCAACAGAGAAGATGAATATTTATAATTTGCTTTTCCTTTGCAGTTTAGGAATTAGGTCCTCTAGAGAAAATAAACAAGTCCAAATATATTCAAAGCACTCTGAAGAAGAAATTCAGAACTCTTATGAAATTCTTTGCTTTTCAAAAGTAAAAATTTTGTGCTTATTTCAAATTTAAATTGTCTGTTAAATTCAGGCCATCTCTTCAAATCTTCCCATTACAAAGAGTCTAAAATTAGTTTTCAAATTAAATCAATATTTCTTTTCCTCTTTTTCCTTTTTCCTTCCTTCAGGACCAATAGTGAATAATCTGTGTATGATGTCATTGTACTGCCAGTACCAAAGTAACAGTTTTAAATGTTCAGAACCCTATTATTTGTTTCAGGTTTAAGGCAGTCAGCAACTGTGAGTTTGGATGAAGATCCAAGAACTAAGTTTATATAAATATATAATGAAAGAGCCAATATTAGACAAAAATAACTAAGAATAGAAAAGAGATGAAATCAGAGTGCCTTAATTTAGTAACAGACCTTGCAACTTCACCAGGTAGGGTACTGCTACAGACAATCTCCTTGCTGAAATGAAATTATTTGGCCCATGTAGAAAAGGAAAACAATTTTACTGCATCCCATACAGGCTCAACTATAGGAAGAACCTTCTGTGACTGCAAAATGAAAATGCATCAGAGGGGAATCTGATTCCAACTCTTTTTCAAAGGCTCTGAATCTGTCAGCAGGTCTAGTCACCAGCAGAGCACTTTGCAAAACTTTTTCAGATGTTTCCCTAAATGTGGGACCTATTGTTTGAAAATTGACTTGTTAGATATTGTAGACACAGTCAGAGCACAACAGTGTTATCAGAAGAACAGCTGGTGATCTTTCTGAACTCCCTGTAATCCTAATTGCACCTTCTTGACCACTTAACATCAGGTCCCATACTGTCCAATGACATAGAATAAGGGGAGGGATATTGTACAAATTTTTTTGCTGGGATAGGGGTAATTTTCTTTATAGCAGCTCATGTGATGCTGCATGAGTCTTCTCATTTTTGCTCTTCCTCTTGTGTCCCTCATCTCACTGGGTGTGGGGCACAAGTCAGTGGCAGTGTGGTGCTGAGCTGCCTGCCAGGATTAAATTTCCCTTCATTATTTTAATTGGTTTCTAAGCCAAAGGAGCAGTTTTATAAATGCCACCTTCCCCTTTCTGTTTCCCAGGACACGTCCTAGACAGCACTTCATCAGCTGGTGAGGTATTGGCCATGCTAACAGCAGGCCCTGTGTTTTGCAGTGATTACAGAACAGCCATTAGTCCCTGCAGGTGGCATTTCCAGTGTTCATCCTGGACAGGTTGGATCATGGAAGCAGGCAGATTTATATTGAGTGTTCCATTCAGGAGCTGATCCATCAGCCTTGGAAGGGTGGCCATGACCTCCCAGGCTGTGATTTGCATCAGCCTGAGAGAACGAGTGTATGGGGAGGGAAGAGAGGGCCCTTGTTGCACAGGCTGTTTGTATGCAGCTGTTCTGCAGGTCCTGCTGGAAATGAGATGATGGCCTGTGAACTCCTCAGAACACACATCTAAAGAGTTTTGTATAATTGGGGAAAAAAAAGTGCATGTAATTATTTTCTGGTTTTGAAATGGGCAGAAACCCAGTATAATAAAATAATCGGCACTAAGTGATCTAAAATGTCAAGTGCTTCAATTCCACATACAGGTAAGTTTAAATATATTTTATAAACTGAATGAAGTGCTTACAAATGTTTTAGAAATATGAAGTGCTATCCTCGTGTTTTATTAGATACGGATTACATGATGTTGGAAGCTGAAAAAAGGAGTGGAATTTCACCAAACCCTGTGGATGTGGACAACAGGATTTGTTTCTCACTTGACTTTGATCTCTGGTCTTGGTCCATCATTGTGGATGAGTACAAATACGAAAGGTAAAAGAAATTAAGCTGAAAAAGGGAAGATTCAGCAATGAAAAGTAAATTGAAAAGACCAGAAGCATGTTGGGCAGGAGCCATGCAGTGTCTGCTGTGATAAGCCTGAAGAGTCAAGACAAACTTTCCCCCCTGCTTTTAGGTTGTTCCTTCTATTGCTGCTGTGCCCAGGTGAAGTTCTTCCAGTGACTATCACTGCTTGACTAATTCATACTTTCCCCAAAAGAGCCACAAAAATCCACACACAAAAAACACCTTTCATGGAAAGAGCTAGGAAATTTAGTAACCAGTGTGATTATCAGTTTAATGGAGACTTTTAAGTGCTTTCTTTAAGGACTCAGTTCTAATTCAGGAGTTTAGAAGGTGACATTTTAGGCAAATATCACTCAGCAGCTCATATTTCATGCAGTGTTTAAAATCTGTACTCAAAGGTTATACCTACAGTTTAAAAAAATTGTATTTTCCAGTGTCTGGAAGCACTGTGAGTGCTGTGGAGTTGTACCATTTCAGGGCAGCAGTTTCTCTCAAGGAAGCTACTTTTTCTTTAAAGAACTGTCTCCCAAACCTCCCCACTTTTTCTCTGAGGGGATTTCTTCCAAGAGTCCAGTGCAGTGTGTTCCCTTCATCCTACTACCAGGATTCAGAGGAAAAATAAGTATTTGTGTTCTGTCTGTTGTCCAAATAAGAAATGTAAAAAAAGAACAGAAAGCAGCACATGACACACAGAATGGCAAGGAGGCACATCAGTAATGTCCTTGATAAGAAACCTGCTGAAGGCAGAAAATCTTAATAAGAATTTTTCAAAATACATCAAAGTAGAGAGTGAACAAGAGAGTCAGTCAAAATAGAAAATTATCCAGGTGTAAAAGATGGGGGGAAAAGTGAAGAAATTAAATTTTGATGTTATACCCCAGTTTTCACTGTGGAGAGGTTTAAAAGAGAGCCCTGCATTCAGGTAAAAGTCTGAGAACCTTTTAGAAAAGGAAAGATTGGCAGAAGAGATATTCAGAACAAACTTATACCATTGATAATAACTGTCAAAATTGTTTACCGAAGCATTCAGTAAGGCTTTGCTCAAAAAAACCAGAGAAAGTTAAGCCAGTTTTTAAGAGTGATTTCATGAAAATACATCTCAGTAAATCTGATTTCTGCAGTAGGGAAACTGGCAGACATTATAATGAAACAGGAATAGTTTCTGATATACAAGTACAAAACATTGGGGGAAAATCAACATTTTTGTCATGCACCACAGAACTGTCAGATACTTTGGAACAGCTAACAAGCAAGCAATAAAAGGGCCTTGGTTAATAAAGCATTATTGAATTTCAATTCAATTATTGAATTTTTGAAAAGCTATTGCAAGTGTAAATAAATGGCTTGCCATTGATATTTTCACTCTAGTATTTGAATATCTTGTGCTATTCCTCGTATTCATAAATGATCGGAAAGAAGGAGAAATTAGTGAGATGAGAAAATTTGTTGCTGACACAAAATCAGTCATAACAGCAAAAATTAAATCTCAAAACTTATTCACAAGGAAGTGGTTTTTCAATGGTGAATTGGCAATTTTGGAAATTTTTCTCTCGAACAACATGGGTACAGAAATGATCAGCCCATTCGAACGTTAGACAAATTCATCTAAATCTGTAACGCCTCATTTTCCCAAACAAGGCCAATATTCAGGAAGAACTACTCACTCCTTGCTTTTACGCCATGTTCTTCCCTATGCATCTTCCAGGCACAGTCAGAGACAGAAAGCTGGGAGAGAAGAATTGGGTCTGGCTCTCATTTCTCTCTCCACCTGTCCCTGAATCCTGATTTCTGAGGAGGCTGTAGAAATTCTGCAGTGTTTCAGGGCAGGGACTGTAATTCGGGGCAGCCTCCCTGTGTCCCGTGTGGGACGAGTGGGGTGATTCCCAGTCCTGTCCTGTGGGTGCATGATGACTCATGACAGTGCATGTCTTCATCAAATTCAGGTAAGATCTTGCTGCAAGCTGCAGAATTCTTCTTCAATGCAGTAGGACACTGTAGGAAACACCCTGGGAAAAAAAACCCCAACATTCTAAACCAGCCCTCACCAAAGTTTTTCCCTTATCATAATGCAGAGAAGAATTGTGGTTTTCAGTGTTGCATTAGAGACACGGTGATACTTGCTGCTGATGAGAAGCTTATCAATGCCAAAGGCAGGGAATTGCAGCAGAATAAAAGTTAAGGTCTCAGTTAAGCTACTCATTATTATTTATTAAAACTCCTCTCTGGTTAAGAAACCATGACACTTCTGAAAATTTTCTACCAAAAAACCCCCTTTTTTTCACAGCCTAACAACTTTGGAGGCTTATGAGAGTGTTAAAGGCCTCCAATAATCCACCCCAGACCTCATTTCTCTTTGTCACCTTTGTGTATTTAATTGTATCATGCTCCAGCTACTCATAATTAAACCTGTCAGTCAGACAAGTATCCTGACATGTTCTGAGTGAGAGAAAAACGTAGCAGACATCGTGCTGAGGTGTTGCTAATACGGGAACCTTGGAAAACAAGTCTAAGCAGTGAATTTGTGACAAGAGGAAAAAAGGATGCTGAACTGTTCAGGGAACTGGCTGGTTAAGAGGACTGGCTAGAGCGACGAACTGCCTTTTACATTGTCAGAAAGAATTTGTTCAATACAGCATTGCCATTGTTGGTGTGAACTAAAATTGCTACTGAGAACCTCAAGCACTGCATCAGGAATAAAATTAAGTTTAAATACTTGGGAGTAGGGGTGATGAGGATGGGGCGGGCAAGAAAGGCCCCAAAAAAGCTTGCTTTACTTCTTCTAATGTTAATTTTTTGCTCCACAGAAAGAGATGACAGCTCTCATGTGTTTCATTCTGTCACCTTTTCATTAGTGCTAAATTTACTTTCTAAAATCAGGCTACTGCACCAGGAACGTTGTCTTTGATTAAAGCAATTTTAAGACTGAGCTCATTCTTAGGTACTGCGATGAATCAGTGCCCAAATTTTCAGCTCCAATTCCTGGCCTTTGAAAATATGTAGAATTGTACTGTTAGTTTGATAAACAAAACAGATCTCTGAGGAAAAGGTGTATTTCTATTCTTGAGCTGTCACTCTTTCCCTTCAGAAAAGCAAAACAAACTGTGTGCCACATATCTATGTAGATTACGAAGGTTTTTTCCTTCTAAACTATTGAATAGATTTTAAGCCCTAAGCATCATCTGTTCTGACTTACCACTTCATCTGACTCGCTGAATTTCATCCAGCCATTTCTGTTTTGAATCTCATAGCTTGTAAATTAACTAGAACTTTTCTCCTGGGTAGACACGCAATCAAGGAAAACATTGATTTTATATTTGTGGTGTATTGTTTTTGAAAAGAGTTTTCTCTGTACATCTCTATTTAAAAATAGGACAACAAAGCATCTTAAAACAGTTTCAGTGTATCACACAGTCTGGACAGAGAAATTTGTACAGCATACTCATCTGACAATAAGGAGTGATGCAGAATATTATACTACTGAAAAAAATGCTCTAACTTCATATTCAGTTATTGTTACAAAATCCATAAAATTATTTCTAAGGGGAGCAAACTTATTATCTTATTCTAGGTTTACTTTAAGTCTCAAAATTGCATAATTGTGCCTTATTTGCAAGTGATGTGAATGCTGTTGTGTTGATACCTTTACCTTTCTGAAACAGCCTGAACTATACTTCTTGGGATCCAAGGGACAGCTTGCTCATGTCATTCACCAGTTATTTTTCTGGAGGAATAGAAGGACCCAAGCCTAAGAACAGAACTAAAATGCACTTCTCCATTCATTTCTAAAAGACTCCTAATTCAGAAATGTTTGGTTTAATGTATATAAACCCTGCAGCGCTGGAGTCAGGCAAAAAGGGCAGTCTTTGTAGGACCAGAGTGGGTTTTTTTAGCATTGAAAAGCACATTATAGCAGTCAGAGGGTATTCACAAAGGTCATGTAAAGGTTTTCTGGGTTGCTGTCTCTGGGGTTGGGTTACCTTAGCTGCAAACAGAACTAATGCACTGAAATTACTGCTGAGCATCAGCCAAATATAAAGAAACTCCTTTAAATCTTGTCAGACCTTACACAGACGGGTGAGACAGTCAAAGCCAGAGGCTGCTATGCTGTTGTGGGCTTCTCAGTAAGGTGATTCTCCCATGGAGTCTCTGCCTGTTTCGGTGTCTATATTTTACCCCTTGCATGTTCCAGGTGATGGTGTCAGACCCCACACCCACCCTATAGCCTGCCTTTTGCTGGGAGCTGAATGAAATCACAGTAGAGTTAAACTGCCAGGTGCCTTTTCATCACAGAGTTCACAAAGATGCATTTGCCCTTCTGCTCAGCTCTCACACAGGCAGAGGCTTCATCGTAGTTCTAAGGCAGAATTGTAAGGGCTCCTGGGCATGGAGGAAACATGAGAGAGAAAACAAAAGGTGCTGAGGTGAGGTGTGGAACCTGTTATCAGAGCTGGGGGTGTTTCAACTATGCCTGGCATATCAGAGGTGTTAAAATCAAAGATATAAGTGTATTGTTTACGGTGTGAGAGCCCAACATAGAGGGCACAGAGTGTTTCAAACCTGTTTAAAGGGAGCTTGCATGGTGTCAGCTTCTTTCTTCTCTGTCTAGGCTGTAGAGGGATCCTAGGAAAGGTCTCTGTTTCATGCCAGAAATGTTCAGAAGCTTGTCCTGATGGCTCAGCTCTACAGGAGAGCAATCTTTGTTAGTGTAGCTCCCAACGTGGTGCAGCTGCTGCCTGCTAGTCTGGCTAGAAATGTCAGACCACATAAAGACCCGAGAACAAAATAGCCGTAGACAGCTTTTCTCTCACCTGATTTTTCAGTAGAGGCATTATTACATTTTAATATTTCCATTTGCATTGCCTCCTCTCAGAGCAGTGTACAATTTTATTCTAAAATACAACCACTCCATCTTATATTCTACTCTAGTATTATCCACTCCATCTTGTATTTACTGTGGTAAATTGAAGGAAGTATGATTTACATTTTATGCACTACACATTCATTTTATGAGGTAACATTTTCTCTTGTCTTCCACAATACAGCCAAAAAACTTCCTAAATGTTCATCAAAATAAGATGTTTTGTCTCCCACCTCTAAGTTTGCCACATTTCTCTTTTCTAAGAAAAAAATATAAATAAAATAAATGCCTTTATAATAAAAATAGTCTGAATGTTAAATAAGTTCCACAGAGTTTAGCTGCCATCTTTTAAAGGTCTTCTAATGGTTAAATAAATTTAGCTTTGTTCAACTCACAGTTCCTTGAATTAAAGAAAGATAGAAATTGGTTAAAAATAATTTTATTTTCTGCACTATTTCATAGGATTTTCAAAGATAAATTAATTTCAAAGACAGATCAATTCACATATTTCTCTCCACTGGTTAGAAGAACACCTTTGTAGGTACCATCTCATTTATATTTCTCCTATTCGTCTATCAGATATGTACTTCCATGTTAGAATCTTTATTCCTATCCATGAACTCTATATCAAATTTAAGAGTTTCAGATTCAGATAAGGACAACAAAGACTATGTCAGAAATATAGAAGACTGCAAATGTGATGGAGGGGGAGTTGCCAGTTTTAGGGGTTTCTTTTACATAGTGTAGGATGCAAAACCAAACAAATTACTATGGTGAAGTATTTTAGTTGACAGGGTTAATTTTTTTTTTCTGTGTTGCTTTCTACTCCCATCTAACCAGTCAGAGCTTAGTATAGAAAACAGAAGCTAATAGTCATTTTCCAAACGGAGAAACAAACTAAAATTGACAAAGCTCTTTTCAATAGTGCTGTTTTAACTCTCCTTGGATCATTTTGTTCAGGCAGCCTTTAGCAGTTATTCAAGTGCTTCACAGATAACTTGAAATACCAAAGAGGTGGTTTGCTAGTTAACACATGCAAGGAACAGCTACACTTACCAAACTTTGAGTCTAAACATTCCTGTGCTCACAACCCTGAGTAGGAAGTCCATGGGTGTTTGCAGGTCAGGCAGTGGGCAGGGAAGGGGCACCAAGCCTTGATATTTGTATTTTGCTGTCTCATGGCTCCCTGTTTTCTCTTTGACGGTTTTACACACCAAGTCTCCATGTTGGTGTTTATTCTCTTAGACCCTCATGCTGCTATGAGTTCATAGTTTTAGCTCCTTTGCTTTACATGATCCTATGTGGTTTCCTAGATCCCTTTCTCACAATGAAAGTTTTCTCTGAAATTTATCGCCATATTTTGGGCTGCACTGGAGCTAAGCCTTGGGCCACAGAGAGCTGCATCCCTTCTCAGAGGAATGCAGGGAGAGGGTTACAGCTAAAAATGTGTTTGCACTGTTTGTGTTTAGGTACTTCTAAGCAGAGATAAGTGCAGTGGTTAATCCCACCCTGAGCTATTGTTTCAAGGCCTCTGTAGGTGCAGGATCTCACGCTGGTTACATGTGGTTAAAATTGCCAACCTGTGTGAGTTGTGCTTCCTCATCTGATTCAATTTTGGCTTTACCTTTGAAGCACATGAGTTTTTTCCATTTAAACAGTGGGAGTACAAATGATAACTCTCCTCATTTTCTTTTTGTTGGCACAAGGGTATAGATTCTTGCCCTACGGGAAATTTTGGATAACTCAGTGTCAAGACAATTCTCAGCAGGTTCAAGGCCTTGCATGAAAAATTACGTTTTCCACAGTGAATGCTTTAAAACAAAACACAAACACACCAGGCAGTAGGTGACAGTTCAGGGCGGTATCTGATGACAGAACATTTCCACAGAAAAAGAATCTGAACTACAATTCCTCTGTTCCATGAAAATTATTAGACGTCTTTGCTTCACACCAGTTGGTTTTTGTCATCTCTTTTTCATTATATTGAAATAATTGATGCAAATTAAAAGTAAAAATTAGAAAAACTAAGAGGGGAGAGCACAGAAGGAAGTATGCCAATGTCTTCTGAACAGATGAAGGGGTTTGAAGAAGCTGAATAGAGCAAAAAGGAGCCCCATGTCATAAATTATTGTTGGTCGGTGATTTGGAACAGAGAGCATGTTTAATCCTGTGAGAGTGCAATACCTTCCTTGCATGATGTACAAGTGCCTCACAGACAGAAATTATTGTCACCATTTATAATATAAATGACCATATCTGTGTAACAGGGTTCATTACTAGATAATGCCCTATCTGGAGTGAAAAATTAACTTGTGTAACAATACCAGCACAATGGTTCCCTTGGCAATAGAGCTGCACAGCTGTTGAACTGAAACCACTCTCTGCAAGGTCAGTTAGAGACCTCCGAAATGCAACGCATCCTGTGCTCCTCTGCTAAACAGTGGCACTCACAAACCCAGTGGTCTGTAGAAACCACTGGTTTTCATTCGTGTATGTGAGAAAATAATTTTTCTCATTCAAAATGTTACAGCTATTCTTCTATGTGGTTCCACTAGAAATCCACTTTATAACAAAAACCCTGGGCTTTTTTGAGAGGATTCACAAAAGCTCTGAGCAGGGTGGTGAACTAATATTGGATTTATCTATTAAAGACAAGAGTGTCTGAGAAGACACTGTCTTTGATCATTTCAGGCTCTGCTGGGAGAGCCTTGAGGGGCCTTTGTGAAGCTGTGCTGAGTCTTTCTCACACGAAGCACACAAGCCATACTCTGCTGGCTGGAGCTTTTCCAATTTGTGGATGTCTTTGGTCATATTAAGAGGAATTTTGAGAAGAGCTTATGGAGAATTAGAAATCCTTATTCAGAATCCAGTAGCTTAGCTGCTGGTTATTATTCTGAGCTGCTAGTTTTTTTAAAAGTCAATTTCAATGATTTTTGTTTCATAAGAATTGTCTTAATAACACACTGGGAGCAGGAATAATATATGGAACTGTTCGGAGGCTACTGGTTTAATAAATATAATTTCTGTCTAGCCCATCTATTCTGCTAGAATTTTTTTAAAGCTATTAATTTTTCTTTCTTTCTTTTTTCTTTTTCTTTCTTTCTTTCTTTCTTTCTTTCTTTCTTTCCTTCTTTCTTTCTTTCTTTCTTTCTTTCTTTCTTTCTTTCTTTCTTTCTTTCTTTCTTTCTTTCTTTCTTTTTCTTCCTTCCTTCCTCTCTCCCTCCCTCC